>JAOXNR010000001.1:20350398-20386265 GCA_028571225.1 Parsonsia alboflavescens | reverse complement strand
TGATGAGTCCTTTCACTACACTTTGATTTGGTTCTCTTGTTTGTGTGAATGTTAACCTTCAACCTACAAGGAAATCATATCATATTGTAGCCAATGAAGGTAAACTTTACAAAAGGTAGGAAGACGATGATTTGTCTTCCAGGAAGGAGTTCGAAGCTGAGGTGGATGATGTCGAGGTATGTTTCGCTATGCTGTCCATGACGATTATGGCCGCAGACAGGACTAAAACAGTTCCAGACATGAAAGAGAAAGTGAAAGGAGTTTGCCAACATGCTTCCCGGAAGATTTTCCATTAGGATTACCACCTATGTGCGATATTCAGCATCAGATTGACCTAATACCAGGTTCGATCCTTCTAAACAAACTGCATTACAGGTTTTCCTCTCAACAACATAAAGGGCTGAAGTGTCAAGTCACAAATTTGTAAGAAATTGGTTATATCCGTGAAAGTATCAGCCTATGTGCCGTGCTAGCCTCGTTGGTATCAAAGAAAGATGGCAATTAGCGAATGTGTGTGGATAGTAGGGCCATCAATCAAATCATAGTGAAGTGTCGGTTTGCCATTCCCAGTTTAGATGACATGCAGGATCAATTGAGTGGAGCTGTTGTTTTTTCAAAGATTGATTTGAAGAGTGG
This sequence comes from Parsonsia alboflavescens, assembly GCA_028571225.1. Taxonomy (NCBI): domain Eukaryota; kingdom Viridiplantae; phylum Streptophyta; class Magnoliopsida; order Gentianales; family Apocynaceae; genus Parsonsia; species Parsonsia alboflavescens. The sequence continues at coordinate 20,385,629 of JAOXNR010000001.1, read as the reverse complement.
CTATCACCACATCTGGATCAAACCAAGGGACGAGTGGAAGACTGCTTTCAAGACCAAAAAAGGGCTGTTCAAATGGACAGTCATGCCGTTCGGGTTGTCCAACGCACCGAGCACATTTATGAGGGTGATGAACCAAGCACTCAAACCTTACTTGAATGAGTTTGATGTGGATTACTTCGATGACCTCTTGGTCTACAGCCGAACGGAGAAAGATCATCTGTAGCACCTTCGGTTGATTTTTTCAACATTAAGCGAGCACAGTCAATATGCAAACTGCAAGAAGTGCACCTGGATGATGGACAGCCTTGTTTTTCTGGGGTATGTGGTTTCAGCGGATGGTATCTTACTTGACAAAGCCAAAGTAAAGCCTGTCCAAGATTGGCCTGTTCCAAGGATCGTCACAGATGTCCGATCATTCCATGGCTTGGCAAGTTTTTACCGAAGGTTTATCAAGGGGTTTAGCAAATTTATAGTGCCCTTGACAGACCTTTACAATGCCAAAGAATTTGTATGGACGAACAAGGCACGGTAGGCATTCAAAGTGATCAAAGCTTGGTTGACAAGTGCTTCAGTCCTAGCATTACCTAACTTTGATAAGGTCTTCAAGGTGGGCATTGGAGCTGTCTTGAGTCAAGAAGACAGAGTAGTAGCATATTTTGGGAAAAGTTGGATGGTCCAAAACTAAACTACTCGGTATGTGACACAGAATTCTATGCTATTGTTAGAGCGCTACAGTATTAGAGACACTACCTCATTTAGAGGGAGTTTGTGTTGTATTCTGACCATCAAGCTTTGAAGTTCATTCAGGGCCAGCACAAGCTTAACACTAGGCATGCAAAGTGGGTATCCTTGCTGCAAGAGTTCACTTTCATTCTGCAGCATAAATCTGGAGTAATGAATAAGGTGGCCGATGCTTCAAGCAGAAGACATTCGTTACTCAGTGTAATGAAACTCAAAACTTTGTGGTTTGAGAATGTGCGAGATGACTTAAGAGATAATGCATACTTCGGGAATATTGTGCGCGAGGTGGACTAGCAAAGTCAGTTTGATTTTATACTTCATGGCGGATTTCTGTTCCGAGGTAATTGTCTTTGCATCCCTAATACATCCTTGAGATTGATGATTGTGCGAGTACTGCCCAAAGTCACTTTGGTAAGGACAAGATTGCTGGATTGATCAAGGGAAAGTTCTATTGGCCTGGAATTGATAGAAGTACATAAGATTATGTCAAGAGGTGCCAAATTTGCCAAGTATCAAAGGGAGGCAGTAGCAACCAAGGATTGTATACTCCACTTCTAGTTCCGACTGAACCACAAAGTGACGTATCTATGGATTTCATGTTGGGTTTGCAGAGGACTCAGTGTGGACTCAATAGTATCATGGTGGTAGTTGATCGGTTTAGCGAGATGGCTGTGTTTGTGGCATGTAAAACAACCATGGATGCAAGCAAGATTGCCAACTTATATTTCGTTGAGGTTGTTCGGCTATTTGGTCTTCCTCAGAGTATTGTGTCCGATAGAGACACCAAGTTCATGAGCCATTTTTGGCGTGAACTATGGAAGAAGATGGGGACTAAGTTAAAGTTCAATAGCCTTTATCACCCACAGACGAATGGACAAACTGAAACAGTAAACTGAACTTTGGGTAACATGTTAAGAGTGCAAGTTAAGTCTTTCAGTACTTGGGATTCTATTCCGCCTATGATTGAATTCGAGTTTAATTGTTCTATGAATTGGTCTGCGAAGTTCTCTTTGTTCCAGATTATGTATGGCCGTGATGGAGATCAAGGTGCATACATGGCATGGGAGAATTCATGGAAGATCTCATACGAAGATGCTTATGAAAGAAAGGAGATTATGTACAAGAGCTTGTATTTCTAATACAAGGTTAGAAGATCATGAATGAAGAAAGACTTGTTGGAAATTGTCCAAGAACTTGAAGAACTTATGATTGCCATTGAAGATGATCTTAACAATGATTGGAAATTTTGTTCAAAGATCAATACTTCAAGTATAAACATTACACTTTGAAGATCAAAGTAACATTGGTGATATATATGTGCAAGACAAACAAGAACTCCTTGATTTGGAAGGAATAATGAAGAACCCTATAAACAAAGGCATCCAAGGTAAGGAAAGTAAAGAGCATCATCTTATTCATCACAAGAGCTAAGGTATCCAAGTTGATAAAAGCATTGATCACATTTGTGCAAAGAAGAGAAGAAATCCTAAACTTTTTAACAATCTTTGAAGAACAACCTTTAATGGATGATGAACCAAGGAAGGAACTCAACTTGTGGGTGATAGAGGACATCAAAGAGGAGTGAACAATCATGGAAACAAGCCTTGGGAAGCATTGGAAGTCAGGCTGGACAGAATTGGCGCAATCTGTCTAGAAATTTTCAGTTTTAGTCCCCTGTTTTTACAGCTTTAAAATCTTGACTTTAGTTGGACTTATAAATAGTCTGCTTATTGTTAGCTGCTTTCTTTATATTTTAAGCTAGCTTAAGGTGGCTAATTAAGTCCCTAATCCTAATTGGGGCTGAGCTTATAAATAGTCCATCATTTGTATTGCATTAGAACAATTAACTCTATAAACACTTTTTAAAAATTTGAATGAATTCCATATGGATTCAAGTTGCTTAGCTTAGAGCTCTTCTAGGGTTCTTAGTTAAACTTTAGGGTTCTCAATGCTTGGCTAGGGTAATTGAGTTGAGTTGATAGGACTCAATCCATTAGATCATATTGGAAGACAATTGGTCAATGGTTCTAGCTTGAATCTCTTGCATGAAGTATAGGGGAATCATGAATTGAAGTGGTCAAAATTTTGGATTTGATGAATGATGAATTCCTTTCAAATTTGAGATCACATCAAAGGCTCTTCAACTTGATTTCCAAAGCTCCTAAAGGCTTTTTCCTTGATTGTACACTCATTGAAGTCTTCTATCATCAACAAGTTGAATTCCTTTCTTGGTTGCTCTTCATCCATTAGTGGTTGTTCTTCAAAGATTGTTGGGAAATCAAGCAACTCTTCCCTCCTTTGTACAAATGTGATTAATGATTCTTTAATCTTCAAAGTATCATTCTTATACTTGAAGTATAAGTCTTTATATGTATGTATCTTCAATCCATTCATTGCATCTCCTCTTGAAGCTCTAACTCCATCTTTAGAATTGAACTTGAATCTTCTCTTCTCCTCATATGGTAGCTTCCATAAGTTCTCCATTGTCTTCATAGCTCCTTGATATCCATCAAGTTGGGTAGCTCAAGATTTTTATCGCAGAAAGGAAATCTTGTTTTGCAAAGAAAATTTTTGGTGAATCTCAACCCTTTTGAAGTTCCCTAATTTATATACAAGAAGGAATTTATTGAATTTCTGGAAAAGATAATGTATCCACGAATCAAGGCAACTGCCAAAACTGATAAGGCACGACACTTCAAAACTAGCTGTTACAGAAAGTAGGGCAACTCTTCAATGGTTGGGACTCGAAGATGAAAATTTAGGCGACTTGACCTACGAGCTAGAAGGGCCTAAATAGGGGTATTGATAGGCGAAAATGACCAGCGACTAATAGGAAAAGTGGACAGCAACCTCCTTCTAAACCACTTCCTAGGTCACCAACCTTCAATGAGCTTAGAAGAGGTGTCACCGGGCCACGACCTTCGACCCGATGAGCTCCAATCTATCTCATTCACCATCCATGTCACAATTGAATGTCTCTGACTCCTTATACACACTACAAGCCTTAAAATCACTCATCGCGACCTTCGCTGGAAGATTGCGAAATTGGTTTGTAGGTCGTTAACAAGCTCGTAGCGCTTATACTAGAGACATGCATGGTAAGGTATCCAAAATTATGGAAGCTCCATGATTTTAGGAGTAATTGGCGGGAAACGATCTAACAATTATCCTAAATGCCTACTTTCACGTAATTGTGATTCATTCTAACAAGATAACTTATTATTCGATAGACATTATCAAATCACACACGGTTTTAGACAAGTGATTCTTTTCCAGTTCGAACTTTCATGGAATACTATCTTAGGCATTGGAGTTATCCTCAGGGAAACAACCCACTCCGATGATCTAATTTTTCCTTCTTGTTGTGATTATAGACGCCATCACAATTTAGGGTGATCCGGAGATCATTTCCGAGCTTCAGCTCCATCACTATATATATAAGGAATTGCTAAAATGTGGGCCTCCGTTGTGTGTGACAATAGTGAAACGACATCGTTCTCTTTTTATTTTGAAACCTAGTCAATGAAACAACGTCGTTACACTGGTTTTGAAAAAAAAAATTGTCGTGGCAGGGCAGAGCGAGATTGAAGAACGGCTTGGTGACGGTGAGAGCAAAGCTTGTTGATGGTGTGGGACAAACGGCATGGCAAAGGCAAGACCAAAGCTTGTTGATGGTGTAGGAGATTTCGCAGATCTACTCTTGCTAGTGATGCTATCGATCTCTTTCCCCTTCTCTCTCCCTTTTTCTCTCCTTATCCAAGGTTTCAAATCAGGAACAATCTTCACCTATTTCGCCCTTCTTTATTAAACTCATTCTCTAAGAATGTGACATCTTGTGATTCAAATTCAGTTATACCACCACTTTCTCGCTCACCTATAAACACATACCCTTTCGAGGTTTCCGAATACCTTATGAAGATACTTTTCTTGCCTCTAGGATCTAATTTTCCATACTTATGAGAAGATTCATGTGTATAAGCGATACAACCCCAATGTTTTAGAAAACTCAAATTGGATTTTCTATTTGTCCATAACTCATACGGAGTGGAAGTAATTGATTTAGAAGGCACTCGATTAAGTACATATGTAGTAATTAACAAAGCATCACCCCAAAAAATGATAGGTAAGATCTGAACAAATCAGACGCACAAGCACGATTCATTAATGCGTATCATTTATGCATCTATTTTACATAAAACTAATTATGTTAATAAATAATTTTATGTTGGGTTTCAAATTCGATAGTTCGCTAAGTTCCCAATAATCATTTGAAATCCCCACTAGAAATTATCATTAATATAATTATTTTTAGTAAAATTGAGTTCTCTTAAAAGTTACTAAAACCCTTTAGAATTCTCCACTATTCATTACACTCATAAGGCAATTAAATAGAATTATGCCATAAACAATAATAATTAAATGTATCACATAGATATACATAAGATAATCCAACAAAAAATGGATGCTAATAACATGATTATTCACATTATATATACATATATGTTTATATATATATATATATATATATATATATATATATTATATTCATAAATAAGTAACAATAATGAAAAGAAGCAACATCAGAGCTTCTCATAAACAGGGAATGATTCAATCAATTCTTTAGGTAATATTATCTTTGACCCCCAAATAGGGTTCATTGGAAAGCACTTAGATTTCCACCAATGTGTATTCAATTTGCGCCAAGACCCATTCATCCCTAGAGTTGACATCTTAGTTGCCCCAATCATTGTATAAACCTTCAAAAACTCTTTCACATAATTTGAATAACTCAAATAATTGTGAATTTTCTGAAGATCATTGAAGACCTTTTGCCATTCTATAGGAACAGTGGCTTTCAACACTGTGGTCATCTCATAACCTAGATCATGCAACCATGCCAAATGATATCTTGAATCATTTCGTTGATTTTGATGATGTGCATTATCATATCAACTTCACCATCCCATCGATAAATTTTTAACCCATTGATCAAGGTCGAAAGAACCAATCTTTTTTCATCCGTTTTTGGGAATACAGGATCGCGCATCCTTTATCCCATTGTTCTTGCAACAAATGTAGAACAATAGAGGATTACTTATAATCTAATGTTCATCAAAAAATATTTTAATCTGAACATTATGAAGAACAATCCAATGGAACCTAGTTTAATATCGTATAGACCGCCCGAAGGTACTGAACCAATTCAAGTTTTTTTTTTTGTCAACAATCAAAGGTCAACGGAGACCAATTCGAGGTCAACGGGTCTAACTGGGTCACACCAAAAGTCAGATGGGTTCAAAATGCACCGTCACTATCTTACAAGATTTTTTTACAGAGATGATCATTATCAACAGGACAGATAACATCTTTACAGAGGAAAAAACAGAATCTTTGCAGACCACATATTCCTTCAAAGCCATTACTACTACTTCAGAATATTTCTTTTTTTTTTTTTAATGCTTTGATCAATCATTACCAACTATAGTCATCAATCAGGGTTTCTCTATTCGATGGTTTTTTTTTATTTATTTAACAGAGAGTCCAACCTTATTATGATAACCCATGCAATGAAAAAACATCAATTTTCCATTCAATAGTCATAATAACAAAAAATGAATACGAAGATATAGATGATAATCATAGTCATAACAACATTCAGTTTTCTGCAGCAATATTGCGGAAAAATAGATGATCAGGAATCAATAACACATTCTCTAATACCAGTGAAGGATACTTATATCCTCTAAGATACAAAAACAGATTCTGATAATGACTTGAGGAAGACAGGCCAAGATCAAATTGAAACACTGATCAGAAAGTATATCACAGTTATGAACATACCTTATTAGCCACAGATTATAAGCCCCATTGCAATCTTGAGAATCAACGTTTGAGAAAATATGATAGAGGGAATATTGTTCTCTGTTCTCTGTTTTTCTTTCTCTATAAAAAAACATACGTTAATAGAAGAGTCATATCCTTTTTTAAATAATTGTCGAAAAGAAGACAGTTGTCTGAAAGAAAGGTTATATCAATTTCTTTTAATTAACTTTTCTTCAATAGTTCTTTTTACTAGGGGACATATCCCATCATCGGCGACCCATAATTCCAACATGATCGATAGCTAGTCCACATATAATTTCATTGCAGCACATCTAGTAACCTCCTTAGGCATCCCTGTTGAGAAAATCATTTCTTTTAGTTTATAGATTGGCAATGGGAAGATTATACAATGCAATCAAATCTGTTGGGAATTTTCTGTCCAACTTCCCGAATTGTGTATCACCCAAGATTACTATCCTTTTACTATCGGAGGAGTTGATTTAGTCCTTGGAATTAAGTGGCTTGCGTCCTTGAAAGCGGTTCAGGCTAACTGGGACAAGATGTTCATGATCTTCCACTTAAATGGAAAGAGCTACAAGCTGCAAAGGGTTACCACCACTACACAAGCCACCTTTCAAGCTATCTCAAAATGGTATGTCCTGCAGAAACCTCTCCTTTGCTTGCTCTCGATAATTTCCTGCATGAATTTGTTGAGATTTTTCCTGAACCTAGTACTGTGCCTCCTTTTCGTTCACATATCCGTGCTATCCCTTTATTACTAGATTCTAAACCCCCAAATATCCATCCTATCTAAAACCTGAAATTGAAAAACAAGTTTAAGAGCTTCTTCATGCTAGTTTCATTAGGAATAGCTGCAGTCCCTTTGCCAAGCCCATTTTGTTAGTCGAGAAAAAAGATAATACTTGACGATTTTGTGTTAACTGTAGAGCTCTAAACCAACTGACCATACCTGACAAATACCAAATCTCTAACATTGAAGAAATCCTTGATAAACTTCATGGGGCAACTATCTTTTCCAAAATAGACCTCCAATCTAGGTATCACCCAATTAGAGTTTACCCTCCTAATATCTACAAAACAGCTTTCCGCACCCATTTTGGGCATTATGAGTTTATCGTTATGGCATTTGGCCCGACTAACGCCCCATCTACATTCCAATCTGCCATGAATGATCTTTTCTATACTTACCTCCGAAAATTTGTCCCTGTTTGAAAGGAAGGCCACAAATAGACCTCCTTTAGGTATCGATCGGAGAGAGTATAGAGAGAGTACTGACATTTCCATTTTTCGATGTCAAATAAAGGATCTACTTGAGAATCTTCATTTTTCAGTCACTAGTAAAGATCTTTGAACTTTGCTTCTACTTCGTCACACGAATGATCATGCAATATACGTCTCATGAACAAAGCAATGGGAATAAACACAATTGAATTGCTAGATTCAATCGTCAATATGGATTTCTTGTTTTTTAATTTCTCTGAACTCTCAGTTTTTTTCTTTCTACGAAAAATCTCTCTAATAGAAAAAACGTTTTAATAGAATAACCGTAGAAGACTTTGTGAAAAAATCTTCTAGATAATTCTATCGTAACTACCGATAGGCTTCAAAATCCAAACTGAGTGGCTTAATAGAAATCCTGTGAAAAACGAAATTGTCCAAATTCAACGAACCTGGATAATTACAATTTAACACATAATTAACTTTTAATTATGTTTTAGATTTATTCCTATTCATAAATTAGCCTAAACAACTTTAGCTAATTACGTTTAGGTCCCAAACGAGATATTACCCATTGAACGATACATTCCGAATGTGTGACCTAGTAGGTCCTCACAAAATTGGCATTTGACATAAATGATATTTAATGTCATGTACAATAAGCGGTGTCTAACAACACATTATTGCAATCTAATTAATGAGAATATCAGTGACAAAACAAAACCTTTCGTGATAAAAATAATATGTCTTAATCTTTTTGTCTAGAAAGTCATAAATGAACACGAGTCATGGAAAACGTCATACTCGTAAAGTTTCATATCTCAATTCTCAGCCCCAAGTAGATTAACTAAACCGACTAAGATAAACATCGCATATCTACTTATTCAAGCATGGTCATGCATTTCATAATCTCACTCAACCAAGAATGCTACACATGACTCTTTTGTTATATAAGAGAGACAAATCCTATCTTAATCATTCAACATTCCACGGCACAAAATAAGACATACCCAATACATGCATTTATTGTCCACTTAGTTAAGAGTGATGTTTGACAATATTAGAGTGTGCAATCTTTTATGCAGGAATCTCTTATGACCTAAAGTCAAAAGATAAGAGATAATTATCACAATGAAATCACTCTTGACACTCATATAACAATCCGTGAAGTGATTTCATGGCGGGTCAATCCAATACACAATACTTTATGTGTAAATATGTGATGATTTGATATCTCATATCCATGATAATTGTCATCAATCAGCACATATTAGTCTCACCATGTTGTTGATATCATTATCTCAATAACATTTGAATAGGTTTTAAGAATAGAAATAAACTATTCTAAGGACATTACATAATTTATTAAATGAAACGTAGATATAAAAGTAAATTATATGATGATATAAATAGAATCATGATACAAAGTTATGCCAACTAAGTAAAATCACCATATTGTCTTAGGGCATATCCAATAGTTTTCTTTGTTGATATCCTCATCTACAGCTCCCACCTTAGAGCAGCATGTGCATCATTTTCGAACCATATTGAACGTCCTGAGACAACATTCTTATTATGCCAAAGAAAAGAAGTGCTTGTTTGGGCAGTAGGAGATTAAATTACTGGGTCATGTGTTTAACAAAAATGGTGTTAGGGTTGATTAAAATAAGTGCAGGTTGTTTTGGAATGCCCGGTACCAACTAATGTTAAGGAATTGAGGTGTTCTTAGGTCTTATAGGGTACTACCATTGCTTCGTCCAAAATTATGGGCTGATCGCTCTTGTTCTCACAAATTTGACAAAGAAAAATGCATTCCAATGGTCTCCTATAGCTGACTTGGTCTTTCAGAAATTTAAAGAAGCACTGACAACAGTCCCAGTTCTTAAGCTTCTTGATTTCAACCAGCCTTTAATTGCTGAATGTGATGCATCTTCCAGTGGAGTAGGCACAGTCCTCCTCCAGTCGGAGCATCCGATAGCCTATTTCAGTAAGGGTTTTTCTCCCTCTAATAGACACAAATCCACTTATGGTAGAGAGTTACTGGCTTTGGTTTTGACTTTACAAAAGTGGAAACATTATCTTTTGGGACAACATTTTTTTTTTCTTTTTTTTTGTGAGAACTAACCATTGCAACCTTAAATATCTGTTGAATCAACGGGTAACCACCAGTGAACAACAATGACTCCTCATGAAGCTTTTTCCATTTGATTTTATCATCCTTTATAAAGTTGGAAAATCTAATCAAGGAGATAATGCTTTGTCTAAACGGCCACAATTTGCTCAATTCCTCACATTAGCTATACCTGTTAATATGGATTTCATGTCCTTAGTAGATGCTCTACATCATGACCCATATACTAAAGATATTATTGAAGCTCTCCAAGTAGATTCTGCCTCTCAAACTAGGTTTTACTTGATAGATAAGAAGCTGTTTTTTGAGAATAAACTAGGTGATTCCAGATGATTCCTCTCTTCGCATGAAATTATTAGTAGAGGCACATGATTCATTGTCTGGAGGACATGGTGGCAATCTCAAGACAATTAAGAGTCTTAATTCTTGGATCTTTTGGCCTCACTTAAAATAAGATGTTAAACACTACATCTAGAATTGTATGATTTGCTGCGGAATAGATATCAAACTTTGGCATGAACAGGTCTCTTACAACCACTTCTAGTTTCAAAATGAGTTTGGGATGAAATTTCACTAGATTTTATTGGTGGCCTTTCAAAATCAAATGGATATGACACTATTTTGGTGGTTGTGGAAAAATTCAGTAAATACAGTTGTATTCTGCTCCTCACCCATCCTTTTACTAGGTTACATGGCATACCTCGCTCCATCTTATCTGATTGTGATGTAATCTTCCTCAACACTGTCTGGCAGGAGCTACTCAAGTTTAGCCAAACAACACTTTAGATGGATACTTCTTATCTCCCTCAATCAGATGGCCAAACTAGTTGTTAAACTCTGCTTGGAAGCTTATTTGCTTTGTTTTGCTCATGAGCAACCCTCTTCTTGGAGTAAATTTATTCCTTGGGCATAATTTCCACAAGGACTACACCATTCAAGGTTGTTTATGGTCGTGACTCACCATGCTTACATCCATATGTTATTGGGGAAACTAAGAATGCAGATTTAGAATCCCAACTGTTTGAAAGAGATGCCATGTTGAAAGTCCTGCATGAAAATCTTCTTAAAGCCCAATCCCAAATGAAAGCTTATGCTGATTCTAAAAGGCGAGAACTTACTTATGATGTGGGGGATGCTGTTTTCCTTTGCATTCAACCTTACCATCAACGTTCTCTATCCAAACATAAGTTTGAGAAACTATCTCCTTGTTATTATAGCCCTTATAAGATCATTCGTCGAGTGGGACCTGTTGTCTATGAATTAGCATTACTTGTGGACTCCAAGTTGCTTCCCATCTTCCATGTCTCCATGCTTCGGCCTGCTAGGGGATAACATCCTTCAGATCCTCCTGCTGATGTACCTATTTCTCCACATTGGGAGCTAACCACAACTCCTGACAAAGTTTTGAATCATCCTTGGGTTACTTGGTATGGTGTTCCAACAATTGAACTATTGGTTGAATGGTTAGGCAATCCACTTGAAAAAGCATCATGAGAAGATTATGATTTGTTGGTGGCCAATTTCTAGACTTTTGCCTTGACGAAAAGGAAAATTTTTAGGCTATATGTACTGATAGGATCCCACCTCTCAAGACCTTTTCAAAAAAATAGGAAGAAACAAGAAAAAGTGGCTGAAGCAGTTAATCCTCATGTTGCCTATGATCAGGAGCACTTTCCCACTTCCGTACTTTTAGTGTTCGAGAGTTTTATTTGGTAGTTATTTATTTTCCTAATTTTTTGCAAATAACTTTGATTATTTTTTGTTATAAATACTTGTTATGTAGTCCTCTTGGGGATATCTTTGTTTTCAGAAATTAAATATAATACGAGCTTTGTCATCTCCATACAGATAGCTTTATTCAGATTTGAGTGTCGAGATTCTTGCACTTAAAAGTTTTAATATAAATCTTCATTATTTTTCTCTAGATTCTGTTTTGTTCAATTAGTTACAAAGACCAAGGTACCAAGTTTCTAAAAACCTAAAATTTTGGCACAATAAGGCTATATATATTTCTTGATTGAAATTAAATTTCCAGTTTGTGCAGATTGTAGAAAACAACTCATCACAAGCATATAGTCCAAGATGGGACATAAAAAAATATAAATAAATAAAAAGGGAACTTATAAGAAAATATAAAATCCCTAAAAGATAGGCAAGAGCTGATAATATTCACATTCATAATTTTTATCAAAAAATAATTCAGGAGAGAATCGCCCTTATAGTACTAAATATATGATCAAAATTTTAAATTCATCCTTTATTTATTTTTTCTATTAACTGAGTATTGCTAAATTTTATGGTCACATGTCATTTTTAAAGGATAGAAAGGTCATTTCACTCTTTTCTCTCCCAATAACCCACTCACTTTTAGATCTCAAACCAACCCTCACGTCGGTATTGTCTAAGTTGGCAATCAACCTTTATCGGTGCCCGAAAAGGTGTTTTCTCCATAAGGACCATTAGAATACCTTTGAGCATAAATAAATAAATAAATATATAAATATATATATATATATAAAAATATATATATAAATTAAAAATATCAATTTTCTATTAATAAATAAATACTAAGAAAATAAGAATATTTTATATGCATTTAATATTGTCTATATATATAATGGAAATTCCCAAATATACCCAAATAGGTTGATCCATTTTCAATTTTACCAACTTTCTAAAAACGTTTCAATTCTACCCAATTGAGTTGCCCCAATTTCAACATATACCCAAAAGTCAATTTAAACATTTTTGGGTAATAAAAATTATAACAGAAATAGAAAATTACTTCCTTACCCTTATACCTAAATCGAGACAAGGGCACCAACGGTTCCTTTTCTTCCCATTTCGAAACCGACTCCCCCACCTTCTTCATCGCCAAACAACCGAAACTCTCCACCTTCTCTACTCCTCATATTTCTTCTACTCTCACCCATTTTCTTTCCTTTCTTTCCCTTCTTCCACACTCATTTTCTTCACTCCCAACCAAAGCTGCCCCTCATTCCATTTTCGCTACACACTTCGGTAGAATCCACACACCCGCGATGGTGCCATTCGCCGATAGATCACTTCATTGTCATCTCCATTGCCATTACTAGTAGGTTTTCTTCAAACTTAAACCTTGATTTTGAATTGAATATGCTAAATGTTGTTTACTTCGATTTTGTATTTTGTTGAAACTGACTCGGACAATCGTGCTTGAATTTGAATTTGTATCTTGAAATTCTTTGTTGTGCCTCGAAATTGTTTGGTTATGTCTCGAAATTGTTTGATTGTGTCTCGAAATTGTTTGAAACTGTCTCAAAATTGTTTGGTTGTGTCTCAAAATTGTTTGAGTCTATGTCGAAATTGTTTGTTGTGTATCAAAAGGGTTGACTCTGTCTCAATTGATTTGTCTCAAAATTATTTGTTGTGTCTCGAAATTGTTGGATTTTGTATCGAATTGTTTTTTGTGTCTTGAATTATTTGTTGTGTCTCGAAATTGTTTGTTGTTTATGGAAATTGTTTGATTCTGTCTCTAAAGGGTTTGATTTTGTGTATCGAAATGTTTATTTTGTATCTCGAAATTGTTTGATTTGTCTCAAATGTTTCTTTGTATCTCAAAAGGGTTTTTTGTGCCTCGAAAGGTTTAGTTTGTGTCTTGAAATGTATAAATTGTGTCTCAAAATGACTTGGTGTCTAAAAATGACTAATGTGTGTCTCGAATTGTTTACTTTGGGTTTCGAAATGTCTGTTGTGTGTCTTGAAATAAATGTAATTGAAAGTCTGGGTTAATTTAGAAATCGTATCTCAAAATGTGTTGAGTGTGTCTAGAAATTATTTCTGTGTGTCTCAAAAATTGTTTTTGTGTGTCTCAAAGTATATTGTGTCTCGAAATTCTTTATTAACTAATTTAGAAACTAAACTGCAAAGATATGAATCCCACTCATTACACCTTTCAGTTCCGACACGATCCCGCTGTGCTTACTGGGAACACGCTTTGCGCACATGTCAAGTTTTTAATCATTACACAGACCGTGGACCTGCTACAGCGACATGAGGCTCTTGAGCATTTTGAGAGGGGGCCTTTCGGATACATGGTGGATCTTCCTGTTTATCATGGAGGGTACTATTCCAGGGCTACCCTTCATATTTTGAGACGGGAGATCATTCTAGAGGGTGACTAGCCCGATGAGATATGGTTCCTCATTAGAGGCCGGTTACACCGACTAGGCCTCCAGGAGTACGCTCTCCTCACTGGTCTATGTTATGGGATAGTACATCGGTATATTATTGAGAAGGGATCGAGTCAGGATGGAGCCATGGCTCGATTGATTAGGGTGAATCCGATTCCTCCACGGATAGTCTTGTAGAGGTGGCAGGCCATGGCTGTGGGACAGCTGTTGGTTGATGATGCCCTCAGATTGGCATACAGCGTCATCATAGGTCATTAGATCCTGACCCAAGAGCAGACTGTGACATACCCTTTTATATATGTGTTGGACGAGTTGGAGACAGTGGAGTCATTCCCATCGGGAACGATCGGGTGGAGCCACACGACGCACTCCTATCAACAGGCCATCCAGGAGGACTCCCCGAGGAGACACTTGTATGCCAACTATTGGGTGTTGCTAGTAAGTTTTCGTATTATTAATTACATTCGTTTATCAATAGTGTTTTTTAGACTCTCTAAATAATGATTTGAAATTTTTTTATTCTTATCTTTAATTTGTGGTAGGCATACGATCGTTTCCCATCCCTACGTCCTGAGCTGTGTAAGGACTCTCAAGCTTCGGCTAGACCTGATTCCTCCCACGTAGGGCCACGACACCCGAGGTGCCTCGCCCTTCGAGTTCCTAGACTTGGGAGAGGGGAGTGGTCTCAGCTATTTAACCAGGTAAGTGAATACCTTATCAATGTTAACTTTCATTTATAGATTAGTTATTATCACTAAGTCAAACTGCCAATCGCAGGCCCGTGCTAGCAACTCGTATATCAAGGCTGATCAGGAGGAGCGACAGCAGCCATACTGGGCCAATGTCGATCGCACCTCATATATTGCAGCGACATGCTAGGGTAATTATCTATCCAGCTCATTTTGGGGGGCGTGCGAACAGGGATTGCTGGTTCCGCCATTCGATTAGGTAAGACTAATCTTAATTTCCAAAATTTAAGTTCATTTTGTATAAAGATAAATACGAAGATCGTTGATATTTTACTTTTATTTTATTTTAGATCCCACGTCCTGATCAAGATTCAGTTGAGCAGAGGATTGATCGAGATCGTTCAATCAGTCTGAGGAGATTCGATAGCGAGGCCTCGCGGTCGTGTCCTTCGGCAGAGGACCAGGGGAGCGAACATCCCTCTCCCATCCCCTCTCCACACGAGAGGAGTCGACGCCAGGTATGTACCTCTTCCTATTTAAACAAACACCCACCCCCCTTTGGAAACAAATACAGATGAATTCTAACTCGGTTTTATAATTACAATCGCCTTCGGTGGGCGAGTTACCCATGGCGATCTCCTATTGCATCAGTTTGGGGATCAGTTACTCCAGGGGTTCACATAGATCGGGATGATGCAGGCTAGTATCTTGGAGCGATTCACCCATATCGAGCAAACTCTAGATGTGCTGGAGATTCATGATTCAACTTCGCTGGCCACCCGCCACCCGACATCTCCCATAGTCCCCGATGACACCACTCAGGTAAATGTAGTATTGAAAACTCGTACTAATTTCAATTACTGTTTTTTATCTAAATTTTAATTTGAAAATGGTTCTTATATTTTTTTACATAATAGGTCGATGCACCTGTCGGTTGGGCAGTTGATCCAGGTGTTCCTTTGGCTCCTCTAGCTCCAGCTCCGACACCAGCCCCGACCCAGGACCCTCCAGCTCCAGCCCCAGCCCCTCCGACTCTAGTTGCCACTATCTATGTAAAATTTTAATTCGCTAGATCATAAATTTTAGTCTCTGTTACTCGTTCATTTTATTATTAAGTAATTCTATATGAATTCTCATATTAAGTAATTGATTTTATTAGGAGCTTGGTCGTACATGTCAGGCCAAGATCCTGTCCGCAAGTGTATGGTCACCTTATACCGACCCGACCCATCACATCGAGTCGTTGAGGCCAAGGAAGAAGCCGAGGATGAAAGCAACAAGGATGACTCAAGTGGAAGAGGTGTAGAGGGAGATTCTGCCTACCGTTGTGGACCAGTCCACTCTAGACCGGGCATGGTTGGATGACTTTTGCAACTCCAAAAGTTTAGATAGGTAATTCACTTTCTTTTGATGATTAATTTGCATGTTATAACTTTTCTATTTTATTGTTCTGATCCAAATTTTTATGATAGGCACACGATCGGGGGGATCCTGTCATTTGCCAGAGCTGACCTTGGGAGGGTCAGAAATATGATGGAGTACATTGAGGACAACTAGGTGGATGGGGTCATGGCTTCACTACCGAGAGCAACAGCGGAGGCTCCATCAATTTACCAGACCCAGTTTCGCTTCGCACTCACCAGGGCATACTTATGCGTACGTAGTTAAAAAATTATATTGATTTATATTTCATTTACTGTACTTACAATATCGATTTTTGACTAACTCCAATAATAGAGCTTTCTTCGAGGTGCATGGGAGGAGATGAAAGCATCTGGAGTGGAACCGGGGTCCTACGTCTTCGAGGACTATGTCTCTGCCTGGCTCTGGGGAGATGTTGACACAGGAGAGGTACCATGGTGGGATGTAGTAGAGGTATTCAACTTCATTTTGTACATAACTCTAGGTTTAAATTATGATTTATTCTATACTAATTGATTTAATATTTGTACTGTGTTGTATATAGATATTGATGCCGTGTTGCCACCATGAGCATTGGGTATTACTCCGCGTCGATCTTCACTGGTCTCGAATCACATTTTATGATCCGAAACCATCGATTCAGGTGAAGGAATCTTGATTTGACTTGAGGGAGTTGATCCACTTGATATTTCCGTGATTACTCTGGCAGGCTGGATTTTATGACAGGACAGGTAGTTCCCCAATCGAGACGTTGATCGCAGTTTTCCTTGACCCACCTGACAACCCGGTGCACTCCATCCCTACTCAGCCTGACATGACCAACTGCAGTGCCTAAATGTGCTATTACATGTCACAGTTGATGAGAGGGCATCTTAAGGAGATGCCCCAATTGCCTTCTACGGCCTCTATGGCGCAATACATTAAGGATGAGATGGTTTGGCTCAAGCTGCGGTTTAGTGGATAGGAAATGGCTTTGTAATTTTTTTTTGTTTGTTTTATATTGTAAATAATACAGTAATGTAATGTAAATTTTTTTTGTTTTTATCTTATATCAATGAAAAATTATTTTTTTCGTTTTCATTTCTTCAATCTTTATCCAAACTAAGTATGATAAATAAAATAGGCTCCAAACTAAGCCCCTAAAGTATATTTTTTTTAGCCAAATAAGGACTCAAATATACCCTTTTTGCATTTAGGTCCCTAAAGTTTTTTTTTGGCCAAATTAGGACTCAAACTATTTCCTTTTTGCATTTAGGTCCCTAAAGTTTTTTTTTTCAAATTAGGACTCAAACTATACCCTTTTGCATTTAGGTCTCTAAAGTTTTTTTTTTTTGGCCAAATTAGGACTCAAACTATACCCTTTTGCATTTAGGTCCCCAAAGTTTTTTTTTTTTTTTGGCCAAATAAGGATTCAAACTATACCGTTTTTGCATTTAGATCCTTGATTTTTTTTTTTGGCCAAATTAGGACTCAAACTATACCCTTTTGCATTTAGGTCCCTAAAGGTTTTTTTGGCCAAATTATAACTCAAAGTATATCTTTTTTGCATTCAAGTCCCTAAAGCTTTTGAAAAATTAGGACTCAAACTATGCCTTTTGCATATAGGTCCCTAAAGTATTTTTTTGGCTAAATTAGGACTCAAACTATACCTTTTTTGCATTTAGGTCCCTTTTTTTTTTGCCAAATTAGGACTCAAACTATACCCTTTTGCGTTTAGGTCCCTAAAGTTTTTTTTTTGCCAAATTAGGACTCAAACTATAACCCTTTTTTGCATTTAGATCCCTAAAGTATTTTTTTTGGCCAAATTAGGACTTAAACTATATCCTTTTGAACAAAAATGCAATTTAAATTAAACGACAAATTCACTGTTTCTTAATATAATAACATTTACATGTAATTAACCGTGTCAACATTGATATTGTCGAGATAAAAATCCACACCCTCCATAGACATATTGACATGAACGTTAACAAAATTTGTCCCGAAGGATTGTTGTGTGGAATTCAGATCAGATATGGCCTCTTCGGGATGTTGATCATTTTCTTCTGTGTTGTGAGCATTTTGACAGGTGGCATGATTATGTCCTTTTCTCTTGCATAGGGAGCACATTTTCCTTCAACGGTATTGTTCATTCCGAGACAAAAAGCTGGCCTTTTATGGTCTTCTAATAGACCTTCTTCCAGTAGGAGGATTGACAACTACATCATCCATAACTGCAATCGAATTCAAAGATGAACACAAGGGCACAGGCGGTATCGAAGGTGCATTCAAATGAATGACCACGACATAGAATGTAGTAATGAGCCTCATTTTCATTATAAAAAAGAATTAAGGTAAATGAGTTGTGGAAATCTTTAATTACATGCTTATAGAATTAAAAAAAAAATTAAAAAAAAAAACGAAAGAAGAATTGGGTCTCGAATGGTTGACATGGGTTTCAAATGGACGATTTGGGTCTCGAATAGACCACATTGGTCTCGAATCTCGAATGGACAAGCTTGGGTCTTGAATGGAAGACATGGGTCTCGAATGGACCACATTGGTCTTGAATCTCGAATGGACAAGCCTGGATCTCGAATCTCGATACTATTGTCTCGAATCTCCATCTCGTGTCTCAAATCTCTATTCTAGAGTCTCAAATAGAGATTCTATTGTCTCGAATCGAGATTATACTGTCTCGAATCGAGGTTCTAGTGTCTCAAATCTCTAATGGACCCCGTTTCTCTCGAATGAACAACTAATATCTCGAATGGGCCTTCTAAATTTAGCTGATAAGTCATGAAATAGACCAAAAATTTACTTGGCAACAACAATGGCATGTTTGCAAGGTATCTCTTCCATCTCCCATCTCCGATATTTACAAGTCTTCTGGAGGATGTCCACTAGAACATTTGCTTCCTTTGGTGGATTTCCTACTACATATTCCTTTTTATCCCGAATGGATGTAGTTCGCAGCTTTTTAAGGTCGACCTTCACAGCTTTTTTCCTCAATTCTTTCCACAGCCTGCTTGGTGATAATATCTGGCATTGTAGTTGCTACTTCCCTACGTTTGTTGAACCAAGCCTGACACAAACTATTAAAACACTCATGTGCAGATGTAATGAGCAATTTCCAAGCTTTCTTGATCGCTTGGTTGAAGGACTCTATGATATTGCTCGTCATTTGGTTGTAGCAATTGTTTGGACAATATGCACTTGACCAACCAGGGCATCCCACCTCAACATCTAACCAACGTTGAACTCCGAGGTACATCTATTTAATGCCTCCAAAGTAGAGGTCACATGTCTGCTTGTCATAGACATATGCCACATTTTTAAAACGGAGTGTAACCTGAGGGTTTTTGCACTTTGTCTTTAAGTTTTCCTTCAGATGTGGATAGTAGAAGGCATGTGGAACCTCAGGATATACTATCCTCACTGCACGCAGTATACCTTTGTGCCAATTAGATATAATAACCAAATTATCTGGCAATCCATATGCAGTCCTGAATCTTCTCAAGAACCACTCCCATGAATCGTTGCCCTCCTCCTTGCCAAAATCAAAAGCAAAGGGAAAAGTTTGCCCATTTCCATTTGCACAGACAGCTGCATAAATCTTTCCCTCACACACACCTTTCAAGTGTGTTGCATCTATGACAATTACGGGTCTCATGTACTTGAAACCCTCAATCGAAGGACCAAGTGCACAGAATGAGCTCAGAAATTGCTCATCTTGCATACGTATACCGGTCATTATCCCCGGTATTACACGCTTTAACATGTGGCATCCATTTCTACAATTTGCACATTTCATGAAAGTACAATCTTTTTGGTTCTTACATTGTGCCTCAAATCTTCCTGTGTCTCGAAATCACTTCAATAGGTCTCGAAATATACCTCTCTTGTGTCTCGAAAACCCCTCTCTGAGATCTCGAAATCTTCTCACTTCGACGGAAATCTCTGCAATCCCGCCTTCCTTCCTTCCTCCTCCTAGATAAACAACACAGAACGAACAAACTTAAGCTTCCAAACACCAAAGAAAAAAAAAAATAACAAAGAAACAAACGAAACAATGTACCTTCGAACACCCCCTACCTTCGTTTTCTTGATTTCAGAAAATAAAAATCAACAACCGAACTCAATAAAATGCTGGTTTTTTTCTTCCTCTCTTATAAGGGAATGGTGCAATTTTCTTAGTTATGGTTCAAAACTTCTGATCAAATGAATGATGTTAGTTGTAATTTCTTCAATTTATTTTACAGGTAGTTGGGTTCGGTTGGGTGTGTTGAATGTTGAGGGGTAAGATAGTAAATGCATGTTAAAAGGAGAATAAATGTTATGTTCTGATTTTTTTTATAAAAAAATAAAAAATAAAAAATGGATATAGAATGAAAAGTTAATTTTAGTCAAAAAAAGGTTTTTGAAGAATTTTGAAGCTTTATATTGTTTCCTTAAATTAACGAGTAAATAGAAAACTACAAAATTGTAAGAATCTTCCTATTTAAATGACATCCTAATCCTAAAACTAATCATCTCATCTGATAACGTCCTTCAATTTTTTGCACCAAAAAGTTAGTATTCATCATTGTTTTGTTCTTTAGCAGTTTATTCATAGATGACCAACAGTGAGTATTGGCTGCAGATGGCCTGTATCACTTTGAAATTGCAAGAGAAGTGGATGAAATGGTACTTCAAAAAAGCACTTTAAAATTTTATTGTTCAATTCTTTTTAATAAAAAATTGTAATTAAATAAGATTTTTAAGTTCATATAAACCCAAAAATCTATTGTATTCATAATTAAATAAAAATTTAATCCATAAAAATAAATATCATGCATACAGCATGTTGCACTAGTCTTCAATTAGTTTTTTTTTTAAAATTTTTATATTAATCCTTGTACGAGTGAAATATTTAATTTTGGATAGAGGAGTAATTTTACAACCCCCAACAAAAAGTCGATATAAATATATATATATAAAACATATTTTTATTGATGATATAAAAGACAAAGATTCAAATATTTAAAACCATACAACACGAAATGTAACACAAAATACATGAAAATTCAATTCTGAATAGACATAATTAGCACATAAACTCATAATAAATGAAAAACAAAAGAGCCTAATGAGCATTTGCACTCTCAGTGTAAGAGTAGAAATTATATAGCTTTTGAGGACATCTTTATATATTGGGTCGTTGGTTACAGTGGTTATAAAACAAATTCTTTCAATTTATAATCTCCTCCTACCAAACATTTATTTGGTGGGATTCACGGCGTCTGTTGAGAGGAGGGAAGTCGGCAAGAGATGACAAGACACAAAATAGAGATGTGGTCCCCGTCGTACCTCTCCCCACTTGGAGCCCAAACCCACAAAACATTCACGTGAACATCTCGTGAAGTCCACGAGGTTGCTTGGCCCACCCGTAAGGCCCTTCACGTGCCACTCCCTTGATGCGTCCCCCTCAGTCTTTCGATTTTCTACAAATGCTTTTAAGTTTTGGATTCAATTTTTATTATTCTCTTCTTCTCTTTTTAAACATTGGACTTTTTTTTTTTTTTTCCATATGTTTTTCCTTTTTAACCATGGGATAACTAATAAGTATGAATCTCCTATTATATATTTTCATATAATTATTTATTATATTAATAAAATTTTATTCGTAACATTTAATTATTATTTTATATATATATATATATATATATATATATATAAATCATTAGTTATCATTTTATAAAAATTAAAATAAATTTTTTTTTCTTCCTAAAATCCCTTCTAATCATCCTTTCAAGACACTTGTATGCTTTTGGACAACTAATAAAAAGGGGTAAATACCTTCAAATATCTAATTATTTAACAACAATTACTTATATGTAGTGACAAAGTAATTCATTTTGTTTTATTTTAAAAATTCTAAGTAATGAAAAGGTGAACTGAAAAATATATGTTGAGGATGTGGCCACGACTAGCCTCTCCCAAGTCACCGATGATACCATTCAAAAACTATATGATAAAAAATGTAAAACTTCATCAATTTAATAATTGAATGTACATATTTATTTTAGATTGTTCATAAAAGAAATTAATGTTATAATATTTAAAATGAATTAAGTCAAACTTTTTATAATAAAATTTATCAAAGCCAAAATGAAACATTAAATTTTGATAGAGGGAGAGATTATTAGGACAAATAAGATGCATTACTTTCTTCACTTGTTGCTCCCAGCCTAACACTTTCTATGACATCTTCTGTTTTTTAAATGTAAATATTATTATTATTATTTTTTAGGAAATATGTATGCAGGGATTCGAGTCTCTCGTTACACATTTACGTGTCACTTCTTATTAAATTAATAAAAATCTTATTTGTACCCATTTAAGTATTATCTTTTCAGATATATTATACATATTAAAACTAAAATGATAAATTAAACTTGATCTTTTATGGACATGTGTTAAACTTCCACTGGTGTAACAGGGAGTGATATACAATTATGTAACAGAAAAGCCTGAGCCTGTATGTAGGGATTTTAAAAAATATATATATTGAAGAAGAAAGGTTGAAGGAAAATTTTATTATAAATCATATATACCCAATCAGAAATATGTAAAGTCATAGATATATTGATAAGAATGAACCTAAAAACCCATGGTTAATTTGAAATATCGATTTTGTCATAGCAAAGATAAGTAGCTAGCGGTGGGTGTTGCTAGACTCATAGTCGCGTTTTGGGTTCAAGAATCCGGATTGTGACAGTTGGTATCGGAGCATGGTTCTAGACTAATAGAGACATCCATTTTGGCATGAAAAAGACAGTTTCCAAATACAATCTAACTTTTGATTTTGTAATAGAATATAACAATTCAAGTAAGGGAGAATGGCCAATATAGTATCTGAACTTAGACTCAAAGTAAACTATGATGCTAATTGTTTCTTTTCTGCCATTTAAATACCCATACTAATTACGGGTATCCAAAACACTACTTTCCCATTAAAATCATGTTAGAACAGTATGTGACAGGCATATATCTTCGTGCTTAAGGGCAAAATAGTCCATTTTTTTTCCTTTCTTCTTCTTCCCATTCCCATCTTAACTGTAACCATCTGGGCCTGGGGACACGACGTCAACATTGGCATTTGGGGCTGAGAGGTTGCAATGAGTGAAGGATTGCCGTTGGTGGGTTAAGTTAGGATGAGGGTTTGGAGGGTGAGTGGCAATGTTGGCTGTGGTGGCATTGTTGTCATCGAAGATAGAGAAATTGTTGTGATAAGAAGCCATGGAAGGTGCAGTCAAAGGAGTCCGTTAGAGTTTGGGGCTTGGGGACTTGAGAGGACAAACCACGTCTAGGATATCTGGGGGATGTCGTCGTTAAATCTACCAAACCTGCCATAAATTTGTGAAAGAGAAACCTTCAAATGGTGACGAATACGTTAGATGGCATTTTGCACCTCTAGCATCCTCTTTTAGATGGAGACTTCTCACCGAAGTGGGCACCACTACTTTAGCTGCTCTTGGTGCTAATTTTTCTAGAGTTACAAGTTTTCTACCAGGGTTTTCATAGGAGAATGCTCGGAGTTTGATGTTGGATGTTCTTTATCTGATCTGTGGGTCTATCAGATACATGAATTATTTTGTCCTTAAGAACTGAGACATGTGCTTGTCACATGCTGTTCTTGCCAGATTTTAATGGAAAATGGGCGGAAGTAGTGTTTTGAATATCCACAATTAGTATGGCTATTTAAATGGTAAAAAAAAATTAGCATTACAGTTTACTTTAGGTCTAAATTCGGATACCATATTGACCATTCTACCTTCAAGTAATATCTTGAGTGCCAAAACTTATGGTTTCAAAATCACATTCTCCAGATTTGAATGATAGAAAGACATACTTGTCCTTATTAGGCAAACATGGGCCCGTAGTTGCTGATCAAATGTGGTCAGTGAGTGAATCATCAATTTTGTGAAGCAAATTTGAAAACCCGAACAAAACCATTCATTTTTCTTCTTCTTCCTTTTTTCTTTTTCTTTTTCTTTTCTTTTTCTTCCTTAAAGACTTCTATAAATCTCGGACAACCCCAAGCCATTTTCTCAAAGTCATATTTCATTAGCTAGAAGCCTTGTATAGCTTTTCATAGGTTTGAAACCCTATTATCTTTGTCGAGGAAAATAAAATTTATTGCTCTCTCAAATATGGATGAAAGAGACATTCATCGTAAAGATTGCAACTCAAATCTCAACTATTATCAAGTAAATGAAGGAGAAGGTTGCGATAGAGATGAGAAATCAAATCTTGACTTCAATCAGGTGAGCAATCCAATTATATATTTACTTGTATATATATATGAGTCCAACAAACATGGCTTTTAGAATTCCATTTTTAACATACTTAACTTCACCTTAATTAACAGTTCTTTTTTATTTTCTTTATGATAGGTGAAAGAGTCGTTTGAGGTAAACCACAACTTCTTTTTCATTCGTGGAATATTCATTTGAGCAAGATATTAGGACTAAAATAGAATAACGAAGGATTCCGAGGTGCAATAGTTTAAGAGCCTCGACCTCGGACCTTCACTACCAATAAGAAGAAGTTGCAACTTCTTCAAAATGATACAACACAAACGTTAAAAGATACAACTACAGGAGACAAGACCTTAAATTTCATTGGCAAAGGAAGGCGATGGTGTGATATCAAATGGTTATAAGGTTAACCATAAGTGTTATTTTTGTATTAAAAAAGGTCACATAATGTAAAAGCCAAGTCTTATATGGGAATTTATTTTTTTCTTATTTTATTTGTTTTTATAGGAAACCTCTACTAGATAAATTGTGAAATATGACGTGTCGTATCTGCCATTGTACAATCTTTTGTTTTGATGACTTGGTGCAAGTTGATATTAGATTCCACGCTCGAGCGTTAATGATTTCAAGTTTCCACATTAAAACCCCAAAATAAAGGGAAATTTCAATTTCTCCTCCACTCATGTACCTATCTATCAATTTACAATTGAATTTTGTTCCAAGAATTCACAAAATAATACTCTCTCCGTTTGGAATGCCCATATTTCAATTTTGAGTCGTCTAATTTCCTAAATTAGTTAAAATTTTCTAAAAAGAAATTGATATTGTTAAGTGTAAAATGAAATAAGTCAATTATTTTTCTTAAAATGTCTACAAATCAAAATGAAATAGACAATTCTGAACAGATGGAGTAATAATAAGAAAAGAAACTCTATCAATTTGAAACTTAATGTTCCATTCTTATTTTATTAAAAAGAATATTTAAGGCATTTGACTTTATTAAAATGACCTCCTTTTCTTTCTCATTAATTTGAAACCTTTGGTTAAATTTATATTAAGAAGATGAATAATGAGATTTGATATTAAAAGCTCATTTACATTTACTAAATGAAACAGTTAAATTTTGGATATCTCAAATCAAAAATGGGAATAAATTAATTGTTATCTCAAGATGTTAAAATTTAAAATTATTCACAATCCAAATTGCAATTCTGCTCACTATAAATATCCACATAACATGACACGAACAGTTGAGCCAATATGTAATAGAAATTATCTGAAATTCTTCCGCTTTTCTTTCCCCTCTTTCTTACTTTGCGAGGAAGAATGAGAGTTCATTAAAAAGTTGAAAAATAAAATAAAAAAAGGCCTGTTATTATAAATTAATGATACACTCAGAAAATAATACAAAGCTACAATTAATTTATATTAATTTCATTATGGAATAACAGCTCTTGAGAACTACGTTACAGAAAGAATATAAAGAATTCATATGATATACTTTTTTTAAAATCATAAACTTTCATCATTGAACAAGAAAACAAGATTGGTATTATATTAGCCTCAGGGAAAAAGCCAAAAGCAGCAAATTTCTCTGATGCCCCAAACACAAAATGGTCTTGGAAGGGATACACCAACTGCAGGGATCAAACTGGAATGGCAAACTCTGTACTGTTCTCATGTGATTAAACAAATTTACTCATTTCCCCTCATCACTCCTCTGCTTCAAGTGTGTTCATCACCGATGTCCCTCTCAACCTTATCAGGGTGCTCCGTAGCATCCAGTTTGGATACTCCCTCTTCACTCGGTGAATGAGATTCAACCCCGTCACCAGTATGGTAAGAAATGTGCCGAGGCTGCTTCTTCTCAGAGTTTGGCTCCATTTTGATTTGCCGTCCCTCATATAATTCATGGTTTTCATCTGCATGTTCAACGAGAGACTTGGTCCCTGTCCCATGCTCGATGCCCTTTGATATTTCAATATCTTCGGTGGCTGTTTGAATATCTGTCATAGCAGATGTCACTTTGTTGCTGACCATCCCATGTTGATCAGGAACGAGGCAGTGAGATTTAGGATCATGTTCAACAGGGGTTTGAATATCCGTCCCAGCAGTTTCTTCCATGAGATTACCTTGCTTATCAGTACTGCAGCAGCCATCATCAGTCTGATGGATTTCCATTTCTGCATTTACTTTCTCACCAACTGTATCTCTGTGAGGCATTTCAGTTGCGCAAGAAGGTGAAGCATCTTCATTTACTGGGGGAGGAAAAGACTGGAATGTATCCCAATCATCATCTTCCTCTCCTGCACTCTCCTTATCACGCTCTCCCTCTGCAGCAGATGGAAATGAACTGTTTTCCACGTGTTCCTCTTTCTGTACAGGTAACTTAATCCCCAAGGTTGGTGAGATGGATTGTGTTGAACTTTGTTCTTGAGTCACAGAAGCCCGGATAATATCCTGAAAGAAAAATATGCCGTATTTCATTAAAATGACAAAACCCAGGTTATTCACCTCTTCCTGATAATTCCCAGACAAATATGCTAAAAAGATCTCCACCCTTACTATGTTCCATGTGATATTTTGCAACTATGCTGTTGAGAGGGAAGAATCCTATATATACCACTTGGTGGTGAAAAGACTCAATTTCATGCACATCAACATCAACGTCAACACAAACACTTTGGAAATTTCCTCTAACCATATGTAAATGAAAGAAAGAAGCACCTGCAGTTGCTGCCGTCGCATAATAGGCATTTCTAACAGAACATCCTTGAAATGAATTGCTGACATTGGACTCTGGGCGAGCTGTGTAACAAGTTTTACAGCTGTACTTCTCAATTCATTAACTTCCTGCAAGTGATTATGAGGATCAAATTAATGTTTTCTCAAAAGAAGATGCTGGTCACATACTGAAGTTTAATTTTATGCCCCAGGTTACCTGAGAAACACCGTTCTCTGTAACCAAAAAGACCATGATGATGGCTTCCAACAGAAAATTTAATAGACATTTCTGACTTGCACTAGATTTTGATAGTGCTTGCAGAAGAGTGAAAATTTTTAAACACTCCCCAACTATTGCCACTGATTCCCTGTTTATGCGTTTCTGTTACAAAGAGGAACACTAGGGATAATTAAAAAAACAAAATCTTCGAAATGGCAACCGAGAAATATTCGCGCATTAAAAAAAAATTAAAATAAAATGAAAGGATAACCTCAAAATATTTCTGCATCATTTCAAGAATGTCTCCGACAAGCTCACCAACAAAAAATATCTCAAAAGAATTAGGTCTTTCACCACTTCCTCTCTGTAGCATATTTCTCAATACTTGCAACCCTATTACTTGAACCTATGCACAGTATCAAGTGGGTGAATAACAAACTATGACAGTGGCACAAATACATCACAATTATGATTCACTTGCCTGGATGTCAGAATCATGAAGAGTGGCCTGGATGCATTGATTGCTTTGATGTAACACAGATGACAAGATGGGATTATACTCTTGCTCCTTTACATTTTGTTCAATCTCAAATGCCAATTTAGCAAATGAACCAACATGTTCAAGAGAAAACAAAAGCTTCGTCTGCAGCAGCTTACGATAGTTGGACCTGCTATTCTCCAACCGATGAACCCTTTTTATGTAGTCATTACTCAAACTCAGAGATACAGTTAGACAAGCTTGGTTTATTGTTCTCAACTGAGAAATGCCATCATTGCCAAATTCAGATGTATCTGAAAAAGGAAAGTTATTGGGAGCATGAGAAAATGATTGTGAGAGATTTCAAGATATAGATCTAAACAAATGGATCACGAACTATATCAGTGATAAATTCTGATTATCACAAATTACATCAAAGATTAGGAGCATTGAAAGATTATCATCTGTGAAATTAAATCATCATTTTTCTGCCTTTGGTCTAGGACATAAAAGGATAAGAACTTAGTCTTGAGCAGTTATGTATGAAACAAAGTACATGCTTGAGAGGAAAAAAATATAAAGAAGGAAAAAGAATCAATTAGTCATCTAGACAATTTACCATTTAACTATAAAAAGGGTAAATCACATCACCCTCCACCCCGAAGGGAAGAGATGGGAATGATGAGCCAAACCAAAGACCAAAAGGTTAGCACTTCAGTACATTCATCAATATGCATTAGTTAATCCTGCATACACCAACACCAGCAGGGTAATGCAGGCCACTCAGGTAACAGTAATTGAACATTCCCCTCTAGCAGAACCCTACTTGCCAAGCAAGTTGGATACATATTCTCAAATGTCATCTGCCTACTGTGGATTGAGTAACAAGCATCTAATTTTCTTATAAACATCTGACCAACTCCACGAATCATCAATCAAAAGAAATTATGATTAATAACAATCTTAACAGTAATCCAATCTCAGCCTGGGCAATAGAGTAATGCTCTTGAGTTAATCAAAAGAAAATAAATGCCCTGCTCAATCTAGATGAAACATAAAAATAAAGATAAAGATGATTCTCTGGAAGAAGAATAGGCACGAGAAGAATAAGCAAGTGGTTACTGCCGACATAAACATTGTGCTTACCATGAACGTGCCTCTTTATCGAAGAAACAACAGTCTGGAAGAAGTCATTTGCTTTTGAAAGGCATAATTCAGTTGATGAGCATCCAATGCACTTGTAACCAATTAAAGTATATGGCAACAACAACTTTAACTGCATCTGCAATGCAAGCAAGCCTATCAAAAGCAAGATCTAGAGGATTTCCAAGGCAAGACAAATGGATTATTTTTAAATGCAAGGTTAGTACAACCATCTCGAACTATTACTTACCTTGCATGCAGTTCGCTTCAAAAGTGCTGTTGCTGAACTAAGAAAGACAGAAATCACATTTTCCCACTTTGGATCGTATGAAGAAGTTGCATCCGAACTAAATTAGAACAGAAAAGCTATGATATACCTTTTCCATAGAATTTCTACCAACATATTCTGAATCAAATATATATCATCTTAATGAAGAGAAAGTATACCTCAGAAAGATTTTAAATAGAAATGCTAAACAAAGTTCTGATGACAAATAGGTGAAACTTTCAGCATCCAAAAAATCCTGGGGACAATGCTGCAAAATCTGTCAAAAACACCCACAGAAATACAGGAAATCTTAGAATATAACCTCATGGCTGTGTCATGCCTTGGGAACGATGTATTTTAAGAATAAGGTAAGCCAAAAATTTTACGGACAAATCTTTGATAAGGAATATTAAAATGATAAGAAAAAGCACCACACAATTGAAAATCAATTATTTCTTAGTGTTGTTGAAAGAACCATGCAATTGCAGTTTATAATAAGCTGGAAGGATTCTGTAGGAAAGTTCTTGCAGCTGAAAAAACCAATAACTACTTCCTATCCTTGTTGATTATGTCTCTTACTTTTCTAAGAAATACAACATACCCATTTCAAAGTTTTCAAGGTTCTAGCCCGAAATAAAGATAGGTCTAGAACAGACTCCTGCCAATATATCTTTAGAGTAGTTCTTTTACAGCATTTTCGGTTTGCACGTTAGAGTTCACATCAGAATACAACCAATTATGCAAGTCAGCAGTTTTTACAGAATTGAGGAGTTGGGAAGGAACACCATAAAATCACCTTTAACAAAACTGAGACTGCCAGGCTGTCCCATGTATTGTTCAAAAAAGATAAGTAAAATAAGACCTGCATCCATTAAGATTCAACATAATTAATCACTGACTAAAAGGAAATGTTCATACCTTCTCTTGGAAGTATGCAGCAATGACCAAAAGAACACCAGTTGAAATGAAGCCATGAAATCCAGGAAGTTGTCAGACAAGGAATACAGTGGTTTTTCGAATGCCATAGTGATATTTATTGGCAAAGACCAGTTTCTTGTTTAGCTTTTTTGTTTGTGTTTACTTTGAATTTTAGTTTCTCAACAATTTCATTGCACAAGAGAATCAAGGCAATTAATGCTATGGCAATATAAAACAAAATACGATAAGATTGGATATCATGTATAGTAAAAGATAATCCAAAAAATTCGTAATCAAATTCAAAATTTATCTACATGTAAGCTAATGAAGATAAAAAAAAACCTCTTACCTCCAAGAATTCTCTACATATGTCCACTGTAAGAAATCCAGCACTAAAAAATCCTTCCACACACATGAACCTAACAACTGGCATAATTATTTTGGGAAACTTTGAAGACAAAGAAATTGCATCTTCAGTGGTCAAGTTGCCTGTGAATATGGACTTTGATGAACACACTGGTATTATAACTTCATCGGCAGTTGCAGCTCGCCCCTGAAAGAGAACAAGGATAGAAAATCCCCACAAAAAGCGATACTCTTCTAATCGCAACTCCACCATCCGATACTCCGATATAAATGGACTTGATAATTTGTTTTCAGCTGCTGAAGATACATTGGCATCAAATTTTTCAGGAGCAGCATCAAGCATTGTTGCTTGCAGGATAACTGGCCAGGCTTCTTCAAAACAAGACTGTAGCTTTGAAGAAACTAGTGATGATTGTATTCCATCGAGAAATGGTTTCAACTGTAACAAGCAGAAAGCAGAAAACTAAAGAATTTAGACATCAAATCATTCAACCATCTGCAATGACTTGAGGAACAATTAGGTTGAGCTCACATTTTTCCTGGGATATGAATGGAAGCAGATGTAACAGTAATCCCTCAAAACAGACAGCCAATACGAACCCAAAATATCAGAATTTTTTGAAAACAACGGTAATAGAGCTTGACATTCAACAGGGACCTTTCCCTCTTCTCCCTTCAAGAATTCATACGTGTAACACTTGAGGGATGCATGAGCAGCCAAAAGTCTTATTTTGATCTGGAAGAAGGAACAATGAGTAAATCATGCTTCAATAATTTCATCCTGTCCATCAAGTCTACAGAAGCTCTAAAGGAATACAATAAAAGCAAAAAGCAAAAACCTTGCATGAAACCCATTCTGCAAAAGATGGATAATAAAGGTCGTTGAACTCGTTCAGCGGACGTGAAATCATGGAGAATATTCGTTTCACTGCAGCTTGATCTTCACTAATGACTCCACTTGTCAATATCTGGAACTTTCAGGATTAATCCATTTGCTCTAGTACAGAAAAGATATTCACTGATAAAATACAAGTATAGTCACAGACCTTTGTTGCCAGCTGTAATCCAGCTTCAAGAAGAATAGGGCCAGCCAACGGATCCAATGCAGTTCGAACTGCTGACAGTAGTTGGGCCTGAGTACCATCGTTTAAATAACTACAATTAATTGGCATATGCAATCCCATATATTGTGTACATTTAGGGTGGACTTCAACAAAAAGGAAAGAAACTTTTAAAAATTGCATGTGAAATGGAAAATGAATGAAGTTGAGCAAGTTATGTGCAGAACCTGATATTGTTCTAGAAGCAGGTGTCCAGGAAGTTCCGGATCAACTATCACTCCAAACTGAAAGTCAAATTTAATAAAGCATCAGATGTTTCAATTCAATAAGTATAAAACTTACATATGTGGATCTGCTAATATCTCAAGATCAATGTGGAGCATAGAAACCCATATCTTGAATATGAAACGTTCTTCATCAAATTGCTACTTACGAATTTGATAAAACTAACAAAGGCATTGGATGAGACAGTCGGAATAGATACGTGATGATAAACAAAAGGAGGATATCTTTACCCATGTTGAACACTCTGATTGAAATTAAAAAATTGCTCAAAGAATACCTTGTCTATAATGGTGCTCAAAAGGGCCACACCAATAGGTCGCATATTTTCGAACTGTATCGTACTTATCTGCATTAAGAAATTCAAAAAGAGGAAGGTTGTCCAAGTAAGATTTCAGGATTCCTGTTGCATGCATTCTACTAGGATAAAAATTGCAAGCCGTAACACAACATTCAGCACCTGATAAGCAAGTGAAATCAGATCTTGCAAATGAAGGACCAGCCAGTTTCTAGCAGCTGCATTGGCAAGATTTTCTCTAGCCACATAGAGGTCAAAATGAGCAGGATTGCTTCCAACAGCTTCAGGTAGATGACTCAAGCACCTAGTGAAAATTCATAGCAAATTATATAGCATTAGAAAAGAACCTCAATTCAGTAGAGGAGAAAAACCACTCATAAACATATAACACACCAATCCACATGTTGCTCTTACATATGGCTTTTCACAGCCTAAGACTTTGTCAGCGGATAACATGGCAAGAGAAGCTAGAGCACCACCAAAAGTAAATATGACACTCATAGTATGGCATCAGACACAAGCTATTGCACTATGGAAGCAATATTATACCATTTTCATTGTGCACATAGAACTAAAACTTCAGAGCTCACGTCTTTATATCATTGGTATCCCGATATACATCACAAGGCTCATTTGAATTTAGCTGCGTCATAATGATCCCAAGCAGATGTTTCCACTCACAAAAGCATGCCTAAACAACTGTAAAAGGACATCTTTTCTTCGCCAATTGAAAATGTGGATCAAACTACTATGAGGATAATTCAGAACGGGAAACAAAACGAGAAAAAAAACTTGAAAATGCAGTCAATTACTATAACCTCTGTAGAATTTTAAGGTTCGGAAGAATAAATCTTTCTCCCATCTTATTCAAAAAGAATTACATGTATATATATAAATCTGGGATTCCAAAACGGTAACAATACCAAATAAGTAACTACTAAATCAATCTAAGATCTAGACAATCAATTATAATTCTATCTAAAATATAGTAGTTGACATAATTGTCAACACTCCCCCTTAAGTTGGTGTATAGATGTCTCACATGGTCTACTGTATGAAAACATTAGAGAGGAAAGCAGCTGCTGAAGAATGTGCATGCACATATCCCAAGTCAAGGAGCTATGCGAGTCCATAGCATCTACTGATTTGTTAAAATCCTATTTTGTATAACTTGGGCCCTCCAGCTTCACATTACTGATTTGTGCAAGAAAACTAATTTCCAAGGCTTTAATATCTCCCATAGGGAAAGATGAATCACAAACGCCCATCAAAGGAGCACTAGAGGAAAAGACCAACGAACAAAAGACCCAAAAACCACACACCAATTATGCAATACTCGAGTTATATGATAGAGAAATCAATTGGATAAGATGAGGCAAAAAACAGAGAGCCACGATACTCTGGGGGCAGAAAAACAGCAAGCATAAGACCATCATCGAACAGAACGTGACCAAAACACCCACAAAGATGCAATACTTAAGCTATTGGGCTAGAATGGGCTGGAGGAGGTGCGGCAATGAGTAGTGGCGATGCTGCCAGAAATTTACTGGAAGAAAGGTGGCGGGTGGAGAGTGGCGACATGCTGCTGCAAAAGTTGCCGGCGGCTGGAGAATGACTGGACAGAGATGGCGATGAGTTCACTGATTCCGGCGGCGGTGATGAAGAGGGAGACTTGAAATCAAAGAAAAGTTTGGGAAACCCTAGGAATTCCAGAAACTTTCAGGAAACTCTAAGTACAGCTGCGGAGGGAAGAAAACTCGACCTAAAATAAGAAGCAATGGTTGTAACACAAGAGGCAAAAACCTCGATAGATTTTAGTGCTAAAAAGTAGCAAAAACAAACTCCAAGTTGCTGAGGGATAAATCAACCTCAAAAAGCAACAAAACAAACCAAAAGTTGAAGAGAAAACTCAACCACAAAACAAACCTAGGTTGCTGAGGGATAAAATGCACCTCACAGGGTAACCACGTAACCTGGCTCTGATAACATGTCGAATTTTAAGGTATGGGAGAATAAATCTTTAATTACATATAAATCTAGGATATCAAAACGGTAACTATACCAAATAAGTACCAAATGGATCTAAGATTTTGACAATCAAGTACAGTCCTATCTAAAATATAGTAGTTAACATAATAGTCACCAACATCCCTAGCTCCTGTACCACTTATATCCTCATAGACATTTCAAAATGTCCCAAAATATTTCATACTTATCTTTTACCATAATCATCCGTCTTAGTGTTCCAATCTTGTTTGTACCTATATGTATAAACTGTACTAACTGATTATCATCAAATAGAGAACCTCTACTTGATATGCAAAAGGAACAAAACAAATTATCGACATTCAATCAACTAATGATACATTTTAACAAAAATAATTTTTTTCAACTTGGCATACCAAAGGATCAAAACAGATTATTGACATTCATTCAGTCAATAATAATAAATGTTAACAAAAAGGTATTTTCTTTGCTAACTGAATTAAGTCACATCTTAATCTCAATATAAGTATTTAAACAAATTTGGACTAGACGTGGAGTATTAATATTTGTATATAAAGCTTAATTGTTTTTGCTATTAAAATCTAGTTGATAATAGGAATTTGAAAGAACAACAGATTCCTACAGTTAGGGAAAAAGGGTGCCCAAAAACTGTTAAATTCTTGTTCTTCTACCTTTTTTTTTTTCTTGAATATGAAAAAATTCAATAAATTTGATGGTGTAAAATATTATGGTACCCAAATCCCCTAATGTAATTTCTAATAACAAATACTCTCTTATTAATTAACTTTCTCTTCCATTAAGACTTTGAAAAGTAAGTTTTGGGAAGTGGTAAAATTTTCTTGATTACCAAAATTTCACAAGGTAATAACATTAATGGAAGAATACTTCCATTAAAAGTGTGGATTAAAATAGAGGGGTTTGTTTTTTTTTTTTTTTTTTTTTTTGTTGGGGGGGGGGGAACAAAAAA
>JAOXNR010000001.1:20332509-20345029 GCA_028571225.1 Parsonsia alboflavescens | reverse complement strand
GAGGCAGGACTGCAATGAAGAAGCCATGTGGCTTCTGAGCGAGCCAACGGGCCCTTCAAAGGAGTTGCTCAAGAAGTTGGACTACTTGCCCCGCAGAATGAAGTGGAGTGGTTTCTAGGATAAGAGAAGAAACTTATAGTGGACAGGTGTTTATTATTCAGATAGGTTCATGCAAGAGGTGGAGAGTTGAGAATAAAGTGGCACACGGCTGCAAAGTGTGGGAATCCGTAGACAGTTATCATCTCTTCTCACCCTACCTACAGTGTTAAACAGCATATGCATTAACTAACCATTGGATATAGGTATTTATATTTCCTTTAAGCTAATTGCAATAGTTTAATATCAACCTGGACTTGTGAGCCTGTTAGAATACCTTCTTAATATCATATATGCAACTTTTTGTATAAAATAAGCCACAGAAGGAAAAAGATAGCCATTGACCCAAAAAACATAGATATTCATGAGAGACAGAGAGACTATTCCTAAGGTGCATAAGGTTCATGGTTACCTGCGGTGAATACTTCCAAGAGCAAGAGCAATGGAACCGGCATAATTCAAATCAGTTACAGTAGTTACATCACCAAGGAGTAATTTTGTCTGTCAATCATAAAAACTTGATCAAATAACCGAAGTGCCCCAGTGAGAAAAGAGGACAAAAAGGAGAAAAAGAACTGAAAAAAAAAAGGCAAAAGGGAATGAGAAGGAAACTGAAGTAGCAGAAAGCAGAGAGATGATTTCTATTAATGCCATAATGAGTCATGAGTAATGGCCTATTAAACAACAAAAGCTCTTTAATGGAATCACACGGAACTTACTAATCTGGCAGCGAAAGAATCATTCCCAAGACGAGCTAATAGACCAAGACCTTCAGAACATGCCCTTCGTTGCGAAGCACAAATGTCGCCTTCAGCCAAGATACTCTACCGAAGTACAACTTTTAGTCAATAAAACAGAAGAATAGAATAAGTCTATTCTTGAGATAACAAGGGAAAGAGCATCAGAACCTGAAAAATTGATTGAGCTGCACTCAAAATTTCCAATCCCGGAGGTTCAGAGCGTAAAGCAAGCAAAGCCTGGAGGAAAGCATTCATCCATCAGGTGGAGAGAGAAATATGAAAGCCATGTTACCTGACTGGTGTACATGATAGAAGCACCTTCAATCCAGCAAGTAACCCGACACATATATTGGTAACATTGGCCATATGCCAAGGTTGTCTTTTCCCAGATTTTAGACACTGCTCCATCATGCCAAGAAGTGACAGCATCCCATTGCTATCCTGGGATCAAAGATTGGACTCTCAGTTGGCATCCTATCAAGTATTATTTTCAATTAATTTATATATATTGAATAGAATTTTGCAAACCATATAACCTACCTGAGAAGCAAACATGGTACCAAAGCAAAGAAGCATCTGATTTACCAACATCTTGCTAACAGTCTCTGGCTTCATGATTGATTTCATAAATTATAAGTAGGATCAGATGCCGAGAACAAAGAAGACAGCAGGCGCACACAACAAAGAGAATCGGTTAACATTTTGGGTCACTGAAGCTCATATAAAATGAAATGGAAACAGTAACTGTAAGGCGAAGTTCTCAGAAATGAGAAGACCCCAAATATTATTTAATAAATTTCAATTGATTCAGATAAAACAAATGACAACATGAGATTTTATCTCCACTCTTCACATTTCTTTCCTTTTCAATGGAAAAAGTTTACCTGTGGGAAACTTGGAGGCTCATTTTCCCATATACAGGTTAATATACCATCTTTTCCACCTTGGAATGATCGAAGTTCATCCTCAAACCAATCCCTGGTCAATCAAAGTGAAAGAGACAATATTTCATAGATTAGGAACAACTTTCACAGATAAAGTTTTCATTATGACAAGTGGAAGATTCATGTTTGATACAGCAAAATGAAAATTATCATGAAAGCCGTGGACCCATCTAATACTCTGTTCAAGGAAAAGACATGAGTTTGGCGATTTGAAGGGCAGTCACCTTCCCGGAGTCCAAGGACCCAACCAAGCATCTCTTTTGTCCAACAACATCCTCAAGCATGAGCTTTCCTCGCATCTTGAAGCATCCCTGTATTTAATTGAAAAATGTAAGGAAGACAATTGATGCATCAATTAAAAGTGAAAAAATGAGAGTAAGTAGGAATTCTCAAAAGATGTCTCTTTGTATAATGCTTTACCTAAAAGGAGTACTACATATCTGGATAATTTGTGGGTGGTCACTTTTATATACAGTTGGATCCGAGATTGACTGATAAGCTATCAGCATCCTAGTAATGAAGATATCTCTTGCCGCTTTTGCATTTAGTTGCTCCTTGGAAGTCAAGACTGATATATAGGACAAGGCCCTAAACAATTCAGGTATAAGTGATCATCACTATTAGCAAAACAAGCTTCTCTTGATTAAATCGAAATAGACTTTTACCCACTAAAAATTTTAGACTGGCAAGTAGATAAAGAAATATGATTTTGTGGAGTAAACATACCGACTAAGGTATAGCAGCACAGGTTGCAGTAAAATCCCATTGTTCACATCATCAGAAGAAATGAAACATTTAATAAATGTTGTAAGTGCATCAATTGCAGCAGACCAAACGCTGAGTAGAAAAGACAATTGCAAGTCAAGATTTCCATACGAAAAGGACTTCAAACTTCAAGGATACAGAATGAACAAAATTGCTCGCAAAGAACACTGCCCATCTGTAAATATTTAAAGCAACAGCAAAATACAAGAGGAAACATCAACACCAGGAAAACGGTGTATGGATGGATGGTTCACTGAAAATCGAGAACTTGGTTGCTGAAAATGAAGGCCACATATTATAAGTGATTTGGAATGTGTAGATTACTGATGATAGAGTCTAAAATCTGACCCCTAGAAAACCATGTACCACTGGCAAGACACAAAATAGTACATGGAAATTGCGGCTAATACACTGCCATTAATAGGAAGCAACAAAATTTCATTAGTAGCAAAGACATCAATGGTTAGCACAATCAACTGAATTGTACGAGTATTTTATCTGTAGCATATGTGGAACTGACAAAGGGGATTTACACAAGATATGAAAGAGAAAGGGAATGCTGATACAAGAGAAAACTGGTTAGGTTTAAAAGTGAACAACCAATAACAACAGATGCATGAGATCAAAAAAAGGTAAAGGTCTAAATAAAGAAGAAATGGCAAGAATTGACTAAGGAGATCCATTTACTTTAGGGTTAACAGAGAATAGCACTAGATAAACTGGACATATGAATTGAGTTAGTTCAATTAAGTTTGTCTAACCTATCACAGTTAGATAGAGCAGCTCATCTAAGCAAATAATTTTGACCTGCTCATTTGACTTCATTGCAATGGCAGTGATAAAGGCCAAATGGACAATTCAAAAGTAACACAATGACAAACCTTATTAAAGAATTTAGATCTTCAGTTAGATTGGCATTTGCATTCCCATTCGCATTGAACACAGAGGCCCATAGAGATAGGATGTCAAAAACCTGATCTTCAAGCTCCTACACACATCAAATTTAGCACCTTAAGTATATGAATATGGCATACGGAAATTCATGTCATCCAAAAGATGTTCATTACCTCCTTTGGCATTGAAGCCAAAAGTGCTGAAACAAGTGTCCAACCTGCTTCCTTTTCCACAGCAGCGGCTAAAGGATTCCTGCTTGATTCCATCAGCATTCTCCTGGACACATCAAGTACGGAACTTGGGAGCCTGCAATAAAATAATCAGAAGCCCTAGAACTAACCATCTCAGGGAAAAGAGGATAAGGAAAAGGAATGAACGGACTAAACAACAATGCATGACACAATGGACATCATCACAATTAGCTTGAAAGTAATTCCTTAGCTACCAATGATTTGGAAAAGTTAACATCATTTCAAATGAAAACTGAATCTTCAAGTGTGTACTACAGCTATATGCAGATCAGAGCAAGTAATTAGCTGATCAAATAATATAATAAGACAATAGTGGACGAGAACATTCTGTCTGGGATATGGATGATTTCAGGCTTTGCAGGCTGTTTATGAAGGAAGGATGCCTTAATCCTTATACAGTGGAAATTATGTGCAACTGGATAATAAAAAAAAAACACTTCCTGTTTGATTTTCAAATTACAACATCCACAGAACCAAAGGGCCTATTTGGACAAGAGCTTTTTAGTTTCTAAAAAGTGAGAATTGGATAAAATCTATTTGGGCAACGATTAATTTAGTTTGACCAAACTCAATTGTTTTTTTTTTTAAAAAAAATATTGACTAAGAAAACTGAAAACACTTTTGAGATGTTTTCTGACCCAAAACACCAACTTTTTCTTTTCCTCTCTTGTCTTCTTCTTCTGTTTGCATTCCCCAACCATTGTATTTGATTCAATTAATGCAAGAATTCAAAAACAAGTGCTTCCTGAGTCCATCACTTGCACCCCTTACGGGGATTAATTAATTTGAGATTGGGAAAGATTTTACTTTTTATTTTTTTGTGAGAATCCAAGTTGGGTGATCCTGCTCAATCACCTTTAGGGAAGATAACTTTTCTATTTCCCTTTCTTTCTTTCTTCTCTTCTTCTCTTTGCATCTGATATCGCTTTCTCCTTGTTCTCTCAGCTTCTTGCCTTTACTTCTCTCCCTTTCTTCCTCTTACAACAAAGAAAGGAATCAATCATTAGACAGACCACAATTTTCTTATTGCAGCAATGGGTGGCTGTGGCAACAGTTTTTTTTCGAAATTTATTTTAAATCTGGCTTTGCATCTTGCAGTCTTCCTTCTTTTGCTTATATGCATAAATAAATTTTTAGTGATTTTACGGTATCTTGGATTTGTGGTTGTTGCAGTAGAGATTTGATGACAAGAATGCTCTAGAGAACATATTTGAGACTTGGAATGCTACTATGAAATTGCTGCAATTGGAGACATGGATGAATATTGAGGCATCTTTGTAAATTTATTAGGGGTATTAAGGATCTTTTAATATTTTTGAAGACTTGCTCATTTTTTAGCTTTCAAAAACTTCCAAAAAAAAAATCTGGTTTAAAAACTGAATGGAAACACCTTTTCCAGCTTTAAAACATCTAGTGAATGTCCAAATAGACCCAAAAACCAAGTTCCTGCATTTGTCAAAAGCAAAGAACTGAAAATCCAACTTTTTCAGTCAACGACTTCACTGTTGCTTTTATGTATCAGACCCAATAC
Organism: Parsonsia alboflavescens; assembly: GCA_028571225.1. Taxonomy (NCBI): domain Eukaryota; kingdom Viridiplantae; phylum Streptophyta; class Magnoliopsida; order Gentianales; family Apocynaceae; genus Parsonsia; species Parsonsia alboflavescens. The sequence goes on along the minus strand of JAOXNR010000001.1, from coordinate 20,339,808 downwards.
GAAGTTAATCGCTTCATTTCACAATGACTGAAGAGAGGTTGTCTATAGAAATTTTGATGTTTGTGTTCACCAAGGTAGTGGCCAAAATGTTTTTGTGTCTTCTAAAACTAAGAGCAGTAAGTTGAATAGGAGGAAGAAGCAGAAGAGTTTGATGGCTTATTTCCCAGTTAGGATCACTTGGGAAGAACAAATTGGAGATGCTGAGAATGCCCTAAAAACTGTTACTCCCTCAATCCGGAAATGAATGTCTCATATTCCATTTTGAGTTATCTGGAATTGAATGTCCTATTTCCTAAACTAGTAAAAATTTTATTAAGAAAATTGATAATGTTATCTTTTAATGAACTAGGTCAAAACCTTTTTTTATTAAAATACATGCAAATCAAAATGGGACTTTCAATTCCAGAATGGAGGGAGTATATTAACTAGATTTTTCCAGCTGAAGCATAGTAAGTTCAAAACTCAATCTAAAGCCATCAGGCGATAGGCAGAGATGCACAATCTTAAGCAAACAAAAGCCTCATCTCCAATCAAGGTAGAATTGTTTACACCCACCATCATCATAAAAGGGGTTCATAGAAGAGTGAGGCACAGACCACAACAGACTAAGTATCAAGATGGGCACGATGATCCAGCCTCAATGACATGTTGGACCAAAGGAAAAAGAAACTTCCAAGGAAGCTTGATGTGTGATCTCAGGCAAACATCCTCTACACTATAAAGAGACTCTTGTGACCCAAGAGTACAGGTCTGACCTGACCACATCTGTCTTTTATTTACAATATCTAACAATAGGCATAACAAATGATAAAACAGAAGTATCAAAAAGATGTGTTACAGAAATACACTGCTATCAAATAATTAAAAAATAAATGATTAAGATCATCACCTGGCTGGATAACCAAGGGGCAACTTAGGCGAGATAGACACCAAAGCTGCCAAAATGGCAGCTTGTCCATGCAGAGAGTCAAGCTCGAGTTTGAGACTAGTTCCCTATGGATAACATGAATGGGTCACCAGTCTTTTTAATCCATACAGTTAAAGTGTTTCATGTATTAAAATGGGAAAATTGCAAAGAGGGGATACGGTTAGTTGGCACACAGGATTACTGATATAACGTAACAGCAAGAGTTTTACAAAAATGGCTGAAGAAATTAAAAACATAGTAAATTTTTTAGATTTTTCCTTTCAGATAAACTATGATAAGAAAGCAAAAATTGAAAAAAAAACAAAAAAAACTTCACTAAAGCAGCCTTCCCTTGTAAATCTATCTGTGCAATGTCTCCAAAAAACACTAGCTGTTATCACCCACTGTGAAGAAAGTAAAAACCCTATCCAAAGTGATTCACCAGGCATATACTAGTCTATACAAATTCTAGGATTTGTAATTGTCCATACCACCAATATAATTGCAAACCAAGCCCATAACCAAAAAGATCTCCCGCACTAATTTTTGTCAATAGCACAAGTTACTTGAATATTGAAATGCTGAAATCTGGTAACTAGCAATACTGTCCATAAAGTTATGGTATCAAATTTCAACAGCTCAGAAATCATATGCAAGAAGAGAACTGTAAATATTTACTAAATCTTACCTTCTCAAAAGAAATATTTTCTCTCCCTGCATTGAGCATTGTCACTGCATAAGAAATCAAACCACCAACATAGGAGGGATCAACTTCAACCAGTACACGTAATGTCAAAGCAGCCTCAACTCGTACCTAGAAAATAGTAGGATACCTTTAATTTAACAAGGGAGATAAAGTATAGCAGAAAAACCATGATTCAAAAAGAAAAAACAGGACTTTGGAGCACTGCTGGATTATTATGGGGCCCAATTGTAGTAAAAGTTCCATAAGCTTTTTCTTCTTTTTTTCCAAGTGAAGGTGACAGGCATGGTCCTGGTTGAAAGTTAGACTGGGAAGTTGGATTTAGTCCAAGAAAAGTGGATTCGGTCTACGAACATTACAGAAAGACACTTCACTCTGAGAGTCTTTATAATGGGAATGAAATCCCAAAACATTTACACATCCAAAAATGTAATATAAATGTCAAGGAGCAGATCCACGAACTGAAAAAAAAGAAGAAGAAGAAAACAACTTGATTTATCAGAGCATCTAAATACTTTGGGTTGAACATTAACCCATTTTGAAGAAACTTGTAACTGCAGGAGTTCAAGAAGAACAGATCAAACTGCTGCTTTTTCGCTAATTTTCAGGGCCAAATGACAAAACAAGAGGACATCAATTCCAAGTAAATAGCAATGCAGAAGCTTACAAGTGGTGAAAAATGTGAAAGAGCTGCAACAACAGTGTCATCAAGAACCTCCTTCAATTCCTGAGGAACCTGCAATGAGCATGCCAATACGCTTATACCAGAAAAAGAAATTCATTTGTCAATTCAACAAAATGATACAGAATCACATGATATATTTTTTGAAGCGGCATATTCCTTTTTCTCAGCTATTAACATGAATTAAATGCAAAAACTTAATTGTTCTGGAACAAAAATTGATACACAGGGTTTTCAATTAGATATACATGATTTTTAATATCTTTAACCGATTATCAGTGTAGACAACAGCAGTAAAGATGTCATCCAAAGCCTGAGGCATTATTTGAGCTCCCAAATTTCATCTCAGTCAACTCTTTCCATCTCATCCAAAAGATTTTGAACCAACACAGAAATTTATCGAGCGCAGACCTCTCACAATCCCAAATGCAACTCGCAGATTTTCTAAATAACTGCACAAGGACCATCACAAACAGAGATACCATCCTAAAGCTTGTGAAACTTTTTGAAGACTTATATTGGAGCTAACCAATGAAAAGATGCAGCAGACAAAATCTGATTTTCATCATTAGATGAATCAGGGTCAAACCCTAACCCAATAATAAGATGGTTAAGGATGGATTTTCACCTCTCCCAATGTTTTTAATGTATACGACATAGTTCGAAAAGCAGCAACCGTCATGGGAGGAGTGGCATCAGAAGATTGAAGCTGCAAGGAAAAGGATTACCAAGTCAAAATATATCACCCTATCAAGCAAACTGGGAAACAAAACTGCGATGTCAAGGATAGTAGAATAAGAAACATCCTAGAAAAACCTGCTTGCCTAAGAAAACCAAAAAGTCCCTCTGAGTAGGTTCACTCATTTGGTCAGTAACCCCAACACGAAGAATATATAGAACACATGCCTGCAAATGTCGAAAGGAAGTTTAAAGAGGTGTCTCCATAGCATGTCTTGGATACCACTTGTAAATAAGAAAAAAATAGTGATTACTTAAAATATGACAAAATTATAATGCAATACGATATTCATTACACCATAAACCAGTTGCACAAGAAAACTTTTCTAATAGGATATGATGGATGATATTAATGGCTATACGTTATGTTTCCCAGTAGCAAAAACACTTTCAGCCACTTCAAGAAAAAAATACAAAGAAATTTAATTCCTTGAATGTTTTTGTGTACAGGAAGAATCACCAAACCACTTAGGAAACATTAAGAAGGCCAGTCAATTGCAATCAGATCACATCAGAAGGACCTTAAAAAACGGTATTGTGTGAATTGGGAACAAATGCTAAGAATATAAATATGAAACTCTATCCTTATCTCCATAATACCCATAAAAGCTTAGGAAACACCTCCAGCAGTCTTGAGGCAGTTTCAGATAGACAATACAGATAAAAGAGCCTGGCAAGTAATTGATTCAGCAAAAAAAGATGCACCATGCTTCCTCAAAAAAATCATTCTCGGCAATTGAATAAATTAGTTCTACATAGTTCTTGGCATGACCAAGAGTCAAAAGGAAAGAGGCAACACTAAACAAGTTATAACTAGAGCTCTTGAAACATGGTCATTGATCTCCAAAAGAATTTCCAACTGTCAAGCCTCTGAGTGAAGATTCCATTAGAATTAACTCCATCCCAGGTTTGCCCTTATAGGGAAAGAAGCAGTAGAGTAGATGAGGACACTCAACCAGAATGATGGTACTTTGTATGTTCAGGGATTTGAAATAAGCTTTCCTTATTGACCCTACAAACAAAAAAACCCAACAAGAGCACAAACCTCCCAATCATATGGCATGTTTGTCCCTTTATAACCAAAACAAATCTAATTACACCATCTATATTTGACAAAGGATTTGCACACCATTGAAATGTAAGAATGAATAGAAAATGATTTTGCTGTGAACTGGTGACACTCAACTCTGGCATTTAGTAACCCACAATGGGTAGCCAAACTACACCAGGTCACTATCCATACTGCATGCATCGCATCAAAGATTTGTGTAGGATGCATCCACTTTAGTACAATTCTATGGAACACGTAATAACATACCAGCATTTGAGCATCAATACCATTATCTGTGTGAAGCATGTCCATGACCTGCAGAGCAAAGTTCTGAAGCTCATTTTCAGGGTGAAGATACTTTAGACGAATGGCCTGCAAAACAGAATCCAATTTGCAAATTAAAAAAATTCCATCCACCTGACAGATTTCCCCAAACACACTAATTAAATGCTAATCTTGTTCAATTTCCTAAAGCATAGTTTTTAGCTATCCAATTGGTGGTACTTTTTATCTTATCCAGATTTTATGACATCTATGAAATTGCAAGCAGTAGCATTAGAGAATAATACTCAAGAGTTTGCCAAAAGGCAAGTAGAATAAGGAAACTACAAGAAATAGTCATCCTATCTCAGGCAGTGAATGGAGAAAGATGAATAGCAGGATATTTTACAGAATCATAATTCAAATACATCATAAAAAATTGCTTGATTCTGAATAGAGCATCAACTTAACCAGTCACTCTGTACAACTCAGAAGCAGAAGAAATGCAGATTGGACATTGCCAAAATATCCTTATCCACGAAGTTCAGGAAAAGTTGCACATAGGAGGGTACAGATGTAAAGTAGGCCAAGTGCAGTATCAGCTTGACATGACACCTAGTGAGTAAAGCTTCTTTTAGTTGATTTGCTAGGAAGGTAGCCTCATCAGGAACATATAATTGGATGTATGAAAAATCCATATAGAGGCAATATCTCTCCAATAAAACATGGCCCCCTCCCCCATATAACATAGAAATTGAATTTCTTTTTATTATTATTTCTTAGCTCTTCAATCATCCAAAAGCCACAAACCACTAAGTTACATCATCTTTTTACTCTACAAATTATTTCACTCTAACTGTGAGTAAAACAGTAAATCATACTTAAAAGTAATACTAAGTCTCTTAGCTTGATCTATTCTAAATTGGATTGACAAAAATGTTGAAGTGATAAGTTGTATACTCTGCAGATCAGGGTATAGTTTCTTTATATATGTGCATTAATCATATTTATGGATGTAGACAAGATTGTGAATAATCTTATTATTTATTCAGAACTTTGACAATCTTTATGCTTTACTACAATAGAAGGTATTGGTACCAACCTCAAAGGGCAACCTTCTATATGTAAGTGTCACATACCTAATACACGAACCACCACAAAAATAATAATAAAAATAATCCTCCCTACACTCTTCTAAATATAGATTCTATTCTAAGATGCCAAAATGTAAATATCCCCCTTCGCTAAAATAAAAGTACCTTTTTTTGCATCGGAAATTATAAGTAACCTTAAGAGGTTCATATCCCACTAAAAAATGATATCCATCTATAACAACATTAATAATAACAATAATGTAATAACTTACTTATGGTCAATGGTACTTCCTAAATTCTTAACCAAGTCAAAAAGCAAAACTAAAATTTTGACTGAGGAGCAATGATAAAACACTGATCAAGGAAAAAGCAAAATAATATGCTTATCACTAAACATCTTATCACCTTAGGGATCCCCGTGACCAGATGAAATAATAGTAGAAAACTAATAAAAATCTAATCAGCTAAAATAGAAGATTCTTAAGCTACTGAGATTGACAGATTTTATGCAGAATTGCAGATAGTTCACAAGGATTTTAATTAGAAAAATACTCTTGTTCCCTCATCAAAATTATCACAAAAGTGGCAGAAACCAAAAGATGCATGTACAGGATCAAACTACAGCAGATATGCTGACTAGTGAAGCAAAATAAAGGTTAAGTTCACTTCTATAAAAGCCAATCTCTTCTGGAAAAAAAGAATCCAGAGAGCAACTCGTGATTGCAAGAGCCTTGAGGTGTGGAAGAATCCTGCTTTTCTAAATCCAAAATCTTGATAGCACATTGAATTTCTCAACATGTGTGTTGAACAAATTTATCTCCATCCAAGAGGCTATGATCCGGAATGCAAATTACTCAGAAAGTCAAGCATGCAGATAAATCCAAAAGGTTGATGATAGACAGTTCAAATTTCAGTGGTGGTAATGGGGGGAATGATTCAGGATGCCATATGGATCCATGAATTACCTGTAAAAAGGAAACCCATGATAAGGTCAGGCCAACACGCAGGTTCATTATATGAGGTCCAGTAGCTGCAAATTTTGGAGGGAAAAAGAAAAAAGAAACTAATCAGAGAACAGCACATAGATAAAATAAATTAAAGAAACTGAGTAAACAATAATGAAACCATTAGCGAGTACTATTAACATTGGTATACATCTTTAAGAAAAAATTTTAGATTATAACAACTTTTCCAATAAAAGACATACATCGATGAAAATCTATATAAAAGAAAGGCAGTTCACTTAGGCGTCCCTTGGTAATTAAAAATAAGAATAAAAAGTTCATTCAAGTGAATATGATAATTATTAAATATTATTAAATAATATTTATAACACACAAAAAACAAGGAATTAATGCAATATAATTCATAATATCAATAATATATTATTTAATACTACCCTACCTATAATATAAGTCGTTAGCATTCATTTTATTTGTCCACAATATTATTTTGTAATTATAAAAGCAAGTTTTTTCTACACTAACCCTTCATCCAATACTCACCTAAAAAAAGCACTCTCCCCAACTCAATGCAAAAGAAAGATAAATAAGGAATAGTTTAGACATAAGTATCACATAAGCAACTTATACTTTGGTACGGAGGAGTTTGTTTTTATTTATGATCATGATTCTTAAATACTTAATTAAATTAAATGAATTTTATGAAGTAATATGAATTTAACTAATTTAATATTTAGTAAAATAAAAATATTATTCTCAATATAATGTATATAAATACAAAAAATCTCTTGAAAAAAAAATCATTTGGGATACTACCATAATTACACATAAATATTCTTTTGATCTTTTTCAGTTTTTTGAATTTTGGCGAAGTGACGGTTGATTTACTTTTTCTCTCCAT
>JAOXNR010000001.1:20290926-20306526 GCA_028571225.1 Parsonsia alboflavescens | reverse complement strand
ATCAAATTATTCAGGATTTAAAGTAAATATGCTAGATAAACTAGGAATTAAACCTAGAAAACATCATCTCTTTTATGGATTAAACATTAGATAATTCATTCTAGGATAAATCCCAGAAAAATCTAAATATCGATTCTCTGTATTTTTAAGAGAGTATAATTCCCTCATAATCTCACAGTGTCTGCCTGATGGCGAAATATTGAAATTTTTCAGAGGAATATCAGTAGGAATCTTCGTCCTCTGAGGACGTAGAGAAATATCCTCTGTCTTACCCTTATCTTTGCTTACTGGGTTTGAACATTCTCCAGTATCCGGAATCTCAATCTTTTGTAGTTCTATCTTTTTCAGTAAATTATCTACAACTTCTTTGGTAGAATTATCACAACATAAAGATACCCGTTTCTTTAATAATTTTGTTAATTTAGCAAGTATCGCATCTCCATAACATTCACTTAATTTATCTTTTAAATATGTTATCCTTTTTCCTAAGATATCTGCATTTCTTGGGTTATAAGTATTTATCAATTTCTTACCCCAAGGTTCGGAAATCTTTGCAAAAAACAAAGGCAAATAAGTTTGTATATCGGAAACTCTATTATAAATATGATAATAATAGTCTTGAAAAATAAATACATATATATATATATATATATATATATCTATTTCACAGATATCACATAATTGTAATTTCAATAATACAATCATATATTTATTAATGGTTCATGGATCTTTTAGAAAGTTTCCTTCTCCAGTAAACTCTAATCTTATAGCTTCAACAGCTCTAGAAATGTAATTGGTTATATTATCATCTTCACCATCTATGTATCATTTCGTTTCTTCTTCAATATTTTGACAAAATCTAAGGATACTATTGACTAGATTTCGTTCTAGAAATCCTTTAGTTATTTCAAAATCCATTTTATTTACGAATACAGCTATCCGTAAAGTTGTCTCCCATTTATTTATTGCTTCTTTAGTGTTTTTAACACTATCTAAATCCAAAAAAATTCCAAATGGATTAATTGGTTCATTTTTAATATCTCCTATAGGTGTTTTGTTCATTGTACCCTGAACTCCTGCATAACCTCTTGTAGACTTATCAAAACTGGTTCTTCTTATCGTATTTTGACCACCATTGGTACTAGGTATATCATTTATGTTAGGGTTCTATTTAGTTTTCATTGCATAATTAGGGTTGATATTTATAAAATTATCTTTTTGAAGTGTTAAATCTTTAATCTGTGTAATTAAATTATCTACGTTAAAATTTTCATTTTCAATCTGAGTTTACCATTTTAGATTATTTCAATCATATCCTTCAAGTATTTTCATTTTTTCTAAATGTCTTTTAATTTGACTTTACAGCCTATCAAACTTTTTCCTGGGTTTGTATCAAGTTTTTCATTGATATCTTTTAATATATTTTCTCCGGAAATAAATTATCCTTTTTTTGTATTTTTATTAAATCTTCTTCTATCTTAAATGGACTATCTTCTAATTTTTTGTATTTATCCATTTAAATGAGCTTCTCTATAATGTTTAGTTAGTTTTTTATGTTTCTTTATTAATTTAAGTTTAAGTTTTACTCCTAAAATGATAATTTCATCTTTTCTTTTCTTTTTTTTTTTTTTTTGAATTATTGAGGATGTTTCAGTAGGTGGGCTTAAAATAAGATAAACTTATCTAAATTCCCAATATCTTTGTTCTTGTTTACAATCTTTTATGTTTAAAGATTATAATTTCCTTTTTTTTTGACGATGTTTTAGTTTTCTTTAATGATTTAGATTCGCACTTAAAACATCTTGATATATTGTTAATCTATGTCTAGAAAATGGATTAGTTCTATCACAAAAAAAAGGCAAAAATTCTCTAGAATAAGATAGAGTTTTTAGGAATGCAGGTAGATGGATCTGGAATTAAATTGAATCCTAATCTAACCAATACCATAATCGAATCCTTGTCCTTTTGCGTCCTTGGCAGCCCCAAAACAAAATCGACACTAATATCATTCCAAGGTGCCAACTGAACAGGTAATGGCAAATACAATCTAGCATTGCTACTCTTAGTTTTAGCAATATGACAGATTTTGCATCGCTGAACACATCCAATCAAGTCCCGCTCCATTCTAGGCCAGTAAAAATCTTCCCACACCAATGCCAATCTCTTGTCAATTCCAAAATGTCCAGCTAACCCTCTAGCATGACGCTCATCCATAATGGCTACTGTCAATGAGCAATCAAGAACACACAACTGATTCCCCCGAAAAAGAAACTTATCCTGAATCATGAACAATTGCTGTGGTCCCTTCTGACACTTCTCCTAAACACCCTTGACCTCCAGATCATCTCTATACAAGTCAAAAAACGAATCAAATCCGATTGCGTTGACCTATATTGTGTTCAACAAGGTATACCTCCTGCTAAATGCATCTGCCACTCGATTTTGTACGCCAGCCTTGTGTTGAATTTAGAAATTGAAGGTTTACAAGAACTCCACCCACTTCGCATATCTTGCGTTCAATTTATGTTGTCCATTCATGAACTTCAATGCTTCATGATCCGAAAAAAGATAAACTCCTTGGACACCAGATAATGCCTCCAATGCTCCAAACTCCGTACAATTGCATATAACTCCTTCTCATATGTTGAACACCGTTGTTTTGCCTCATTAAGCTTCTCACCAAAGAAAGCTACCGACCTGCCACGCTGACTTAAAACGCCTCTAATTCCCACTCCTGAAGCATCACAATGTACTTCGAAAATTTCAGAAATGTCGGGTAATACTAATACAGGAGCTTCGGTTACCTTTTGTTTCAGTAATTTGAAAGCCGCATCTGCCTCTACAGTCCATATGAACCGATTTCGTTTCAAACAATCCGTCAATGGTGCAATGATGGAACTGCAAACTGTAGAAGGACACCAATCCATGGAAACTTCGAACATTAAACATCGTCTTCGGTGTCTCCCAATTCAGAATCGCCTCCACTTTTGCAGGATCCATCCGAATACCTTCACCTAACATTATGTACCCTAAAAACGTCACTTGATCTGTCAAAAAGTGACACTTCTTCAGATATGAGAACAACTTCTGCTCCATTATCGCCTCAAATACCTCTCTCAAATGTTGTAAATGCTGCCCAAGCGAACCACTGAAAATCAGAATGTCGTCGAAATACACCACCACAAATCGCCCTATGAACGGACGCAACACCTAGTTCATCAACCGCATGAAAGTGCTGGGCAGTTTCAACAATCCAAATGGCATGACGGTCCACTCATACAGCCCATCTCGCTTTTTAAACTCGGTCTTCCACTCATCTCCTGGCCGAACCCGAATCTGATGATATCCGCTCCTTAAATCTATCTTCAAAAAGATAGATGCCCCATGCAACTGATCAATCAAGTCATCAAACGGGGAATTGTGAATCTATACCTGATGGTAATCTTGCTCACCACTGGACTGTCGATACACATTTGCCACAAACCATCTTTCTTCGGCCCCAGCAATGCTGGTACTACACAAGGACTCATACTCTCTCGAGCAACAACCTTTTCCATCAACTCCTACACCTGCCTTTGTAACTCTTCATGCTATTGGGGACTCATGTGATAGGTTGCCTTATACGGAATTGCAGCCCCTAACACGAAGTCTATACAATGCTAAATATCCCTCATAGGTGGCAGTCCTAAAGGCATCTCCTCTGGCATTACATTGGCAAATTTCGGCAACAAAGGAATAATCTCCTCGGGAAACTCGGAATGATCTTCTTTTTGCTCCATAACCACCAAGGCAAAAATCTCCATCACCTTGATCGCCTCCAAGGAAATCAGCCTTAGACAACAGAGCCTTTGCCATCTCCTTTCTCAAATCTGAAGGACCCAAGGTAATGTTTTGGCCGTCCTTGTTGAAGGTGTAAGTATTCTGGAACCCCATCATGCTTCGTTCGTCATTCATACTACCACGGCCTCCCTAGCAAAATGTGACAAGCATCCATGGGAACCACGTCACACCTTACCTCATCAACATACCTCTTCCCAATTGAGAACTGTACCAGGCACCGCTTGTTGACCTTAACTTCATTGACCTTCTTTAGCCACGACAATTGAGACCACGTTCTCGCAACCACCTCCATCAATAATCATGTTACACACCTTTCCCCTGGTAGTGCATCGAGTATGGAAGATGTGATGTTGTAGCCAAGACTCGTCTTGAGTCGCCACACTTACTAATCGTCGAATCATCAGGGATTCTCCCGAATTTGCATATAAGACCTCCTCCTCGTTCTACACGTCCTCTTCGTCCTAGTCAAAACTCGGCTCCAGCAACTTCGCGCTGAGAGTCACGAATTGCCTGTTTGGGTAGTTTGCGGTAAAGTGCCCAAAACCCTAGCGCTTAAAACATCGCTTGGTCGTCGCCTTTTGCCACATCTTTGCTAGTTCGGCTCTGCAAACTGTCCTTGGTCACCGTCTTGCCCTATTCACTCTTATTCACAGCCTCTGCCCATGAAGATGATGATTGCCCGCTACGTTTGTTCTGGAATCAACTCAAAACCCTAGAGCCCGAACTGTCGCCCTTCCGCCTAAGCTGCCCCTCGACCTTCAAGGCTAATCTGCAAACATCCTCATACGTCCAAACCTGCTATGGTTGAACCACATCAGCAGTCTCGAATTTCAGCCCTGATAAAAATCACGCCATCGTCTGCTCATCTTCTTTAGCGACTTTGCACCTCATGCGTAGTTGATCAAACTTCGCGATGTATTGCTCCACCGATAACTCCAGCTGTCGAATGGAATGATATTAAAAAAGGCCTCTTGCCGATAGTGTACCGGCAGGAACTTTTTCCGCAGCACTTTCTTCATCTTTTCCTAAGTCGAAATTTTTGACTTTCCCTCTCTGGCGCGTTGCTTCTTAACGTGCTCCCACCAAATCAAAGCATGTTTCCATAATTTAATCGCCACGATCTTAACCTTCTGTTCTTTCGTCAAATCTCGAAGATCGAAAATCCTCTCCATCGTATGTAACCAATCTAAAAATTCATCAGGATGCACCCTACCTTCAAAATCGGGAATCTCGATTTTCATGCCGAAATTCTGGAAAGAAAATGGTTGTCGACCACATCGTTCCGGTCAATTTTGTCTCCCTCAATTCAACGCCGCAAACGGATTGCCATCTTCCTCCTCATCATCGGATTCAATCTCCGATTCCACACCCTCCTGGGACTGAACATCCAACCGCTCCTCCTCTAGTTGCCGCTCCAAGTCCTAGATTCACCTTCTCTGTTCCGCGTTTTCGTTCTCGACTTCCTGTAGGTCTCGTTGACGAAGCTGTTCGTCTTTCCTAGGAACGACTCCACGTTCCCTTCCAGCACGACGTTGTCCAAGACCTCCACAAATCTGATCAGCCATTGATTTCACCAACCTGAGGCTCTGATACCAACTGATGCAAGAATAATGTCGAAAAGCTAGAAAAAACTTTGAAAACACACAAGTTTTCCAAAAAACGACCAAAGTCGAAAATTTTAATTAATCAAAAGTTGTCGAAAACAATAAGAAACGAAATATTTCAAGCCAAAAACAAACCATAAACCTAATCGGAACCAAAATGTAAAGAAATTTCTAAAAGATACCCCTAGAAAACAGTAAATTATAAAACTGCGACTGAAAATAGAAAAAATGCCCAAAACTCCATCAAGATTACTCCGCATGGCCAAAAAACACCTTACATCATAGCATAGTAGTGTTTTTTGCTCGTTGGGCTGTTCCGAGTCACTTGGCCAAATTTGAGCCCGATCCGAGCTCAGACCAGTAGCCTTAGGAATCATGGCCGGCATCACCCTCACTATGTGATCAGTTTGAAATGTAGCAATAGATTCTTGAATATGTTGACTGTACTTAGGTGATCACAAAATATACTCAAGGTTTCTTGACAGAGACAATAATCAGTTGGCATTTGATCCATCCACGACATTCGTGTACAGCAATTATTCACAACTTTATATTTATTTTTTATCATCGATGATGACCAACAGTTTTGTTTCTTACTTTGCCACAAATCAGTAAGGTACTCCTCTGCCACCATCTCCACTTGGAGAGCCCTGATGTTAGCAGGGCTCAAAGAAGAGTCCTGAAAGAGCACCCCAGTTTCAGCTAGGTTATGAGTTAGATAAGGGACGTAATGAGCCAGGTGAAAGTAGGGAGGATCATAGAAAATCTCATTAGCTAGAGATTCAGAGTTTGATGTGTCTAAATTGGAAGCCATGGTAACCGAGAAGGTTCAAATGAAAACTCAGAAGAGAAAAGAATGGACCTGGTGCAAGGAACGGTAGAGAGATAGAAGATAACTCAGAAAAAAAAAAAAAAAAAAAAGAATGAAGAAGAAAGATATGATAAACTTTTCAAATTTAGGAACTCCTCAGCTTCTCACCAGAGAGTCGGAGTGAGTCAACCTCTAGCCTTCTAAGACAGGTCATTTTCCCAGATTCGGGGCTGGTCGACAATTCAAAAACAAAACTCATTCCAACTTCCTCACACAATAGAATGAGTGAAAAAGCAGTGCTTTTCCAAAAAGAAAGTGGGTCAGAGCTACCAAAACTAAAATGGGGCAATTTTCTAGCAAAGATTTCCCGCCAAAGCTTTCCAAAAGTCAAGAAATACGGCCTTTCACAAAAATAGCTGTTGCGAGAAAACAGCATAGTTTCACCAAGAGCCGCAGCCTCAAGATGGTAAGTTCTAAAAATACCTAAAGGCCAGCCTCACAAACAGTTGCGAAGAAGGCTGTTCAACCTTTCAAAAGTTCGCGGCTTAGAGGTGGTAACCATTGAATAACTGAAAGCCAAATCAAAGACTTGGAGATGGTAGTTTCTGATACCTGAAAGTCAGACCCGCAACCTGAAGACGGAAACTTCTAATACCTGACCTCAAGATGGCAACCCTCAGATAATACCTGAAGATCACATATGCAAGTCCCGAGATGCAAGTGGGCAAGGACTTTCTACCACCGACCTCACGGGTCACAGACGCAGAGGTCATCGACCTTTGGATGGGCATAATAGAGGCCTCACTAGACCATGACCTACGATCTTGTGAGTCCCAGCCTTGCTCATGTACTTTCCATGATGCGACCAGGTGTGCACAACTCTACTTGAAGTAGAAGAATTATAAGCCAGCTTGTAGCTCTCAACTAGAGACGAGAATGGAAAGGTGCCCTTGAAGTTAGTTGCTATAATAACTTGGCTTGAAGATGGCAGTTTAGGCACCACATCTGAGCCCGCTGGGCCTAAAGGGGGGTAATGATGTTTGAAACGGGCACGACTCGAACTAGTCAACTCAATCAGGCAGGACCCGAACAAAAGTCAATCCAAATGGGCCAGAGGGCCCCATGCTTCAATACTTTAAAGTCAGACTCACAGAGTCAATGAGGACACGTGGGCAAGAAGCCAGCTACCATCGATATCCCAGGTCACTGACCCAAAGGTCTCCGACCTCCTAAATGAGCTCGAGCTAAGGTCTTGCCATACCTTGACTTCAACCTTGCAAGATTCGATCCGAGTCTTAAATCTTCCATGCCACGACCACCAGTGCGTGATTCCTAGCCACTCTAAAGAGCCAAGGATCACTTGGCACGACCTCACCAGAAGAGATGTTCGAGATCCTCAACATCCACGGGGAGGTCGTGAAGTTGGTCTGAAGATCAGATAGTGAGCTCGTAGCTCTCACAGAGATGTGAATGGCAAGATTTCTCGTTCCAGGGAAACTCCATGATCTTAGGAGCAATTGGCAAGATTCAACTGAATCCCACAATTATCCTAACTGCCTACTGTTATGTATAATAGAGCCCAATTCCAGGAGGTAACTGACTCCCTCTCTCTCTCTCTACTTAAACAAAAAATACAATCAGTCTATGGACAACTAATGAAGCAAGAAAATAGAGAACTAAGCCTTTCAGTTTTCAGAGAATTGTCTTTACCGGAAAATTCTTCTAGAATACTTAGGTATCGAAGCTCTTCCCTGGGAGACAGCCCACTCCGATGACCTCTTTTCTTATCTTCTCAAACTGCTGATCGTAGAGTTCCATCAGAATCTGTGGGGTGATCCGGTCCAACTCTTTTTGGACCCCATCACCTATATTTATCAGCCACAAGCTTAGCCTCCAAGCATTTTCTTGAGTATAGAATAGGTGTTTAATGAAATCAAGAAGGCTTTCCTATTTCCAAAACTATAACTTAGACCATCAAGGGTGATGGTACAATATTTTGTAACATATAAATAAATAATTAGTATTTTTAAAAGACATTGGTTGAATTCGGTCACACCTCACCATTTGACACATTGATTTTAGAGTTATGTTCATGGGACTCTGTTTGTCTTCGAGGTAAAAGAAAAAGAAATCCAAAACTCACCGTTTCTCCTCAACGAAACTGCACAATTATCATTATGCATTCACTCTCGAATCATATTCCCACTTCTTGAAAAGCACCAGAAAGTTCCTTATTTAAAAGAACAGAATGCGGATACATAACCCCTACAATTATTAGGCCCTTCTCTTCTGTAACTCCACAGATAGTAAACAATAGTCTCCATGGCGGCCTCCAATACCGCCGTAATAGCATGGTATGTATCTGTAGACATAGAAAAAACAACAATTATGGCAAGTTCTAATCATTACGCTGATTGAAACAATGTAATCTTCAGGGGTTCAGGAGAAGATGGGCAGTTGGGAATTGGTACTGATGAAGAGAAAGAATGGGTATGCACCATCAAAGTTCTGGAGGATTATAACGTTGGCCTTGTCGTTGCCGGTAGTCGAAACTCTGTTGCCATTTGCGACGACGGAAAGGTACTATATAAAAGATTGCACCACTTGAGTTGATGATTCTCTGCTACTATCACTTGTAAAAGATTGCATCTTTTGTGTATATATGTATTTCAAAATCTGATGAGGGTTTTGGAAGTAAAAACTGTTCATTAATTTGTTTTTTGGAAATTAGCTATTTACTTGGGGTTGGAACCAAAGAGGAACATTGGGGCACCCACCTGAGACCAAAACTGAGAACATTCCCAGTCAAGTGAAAGCTCTTTCTAATGTTAAGATTGTTCAGGTAATGAGTTTTTAATCTGAATTATTTTGCTTGAGCTTCCTTTCAGAAGTCTAGCTTACTATTTAATTGTTTCTTTGTTTAATATATTAACTTATCTCAGGCAGCTATTGGTGGTTGGCATTGTTTGGCTGTTGATGATCAGGGCCGAGCCTATGCTTGGGGTATGCCAATTTTGTTTCTAGTGGAAAAAACCTAGGTGAAAACTGAGAGTACATTCATGCGAGTTAGATTTTAGGGTTCTGATTAGTTTCCAAAATCATGTAACTTTTGAATGATTTTCCATTCTTTCTTCTGTATTTCTCATACACATCGTGTATGCCTTTTGAAATTTTGTTGTTGGTTGTGTAGGTGGAAATGAGTATGGTCAATGTGGTGAAGAGCCTGAGCGTAAAGATGACACTGGTAAGCCTGTTAGAAGGGATATTGTAATTCCACAAAGATGCGTGCCAAAGCTTACCGTTCGGCAGGTACAGCTAAAGGCTTGTTCTGTTTGATGTCCTGGTCGTTATTATATAACATTTCTCACTAAACACTGAAAGGTATAAAACCTGCCTTTATCGACTCATCCTAATGTCTGAAGTTAGGTTTCAAAGCCTTTACTATTAAGCAGGAAGATGGATTATGGTATCAGATGAGATTTTTCTTTCTACATGGTCTTCAAATATGCATTTAATAGGTAACTTTTTGTGTTTCATGCTCTTGGTAATTGACATGGTTCAACTTGTCTGCATTAAAGGTAGCTGCTGGTGGCACACATTCAGTTGTCCTAACAAGGGAAGGACATGTATGGACATGGGGTCAACCATGGCCTCCGGGGGACATGTAAACTCTCCTTGTGATTATTTTTCTGTGAGGTCATTGTATTTGATCCTATAGCTTGCAAGATTGGACTAATCTTTTGGTGATTTTTTCTTCCAAAACTTGCACAGAAAGCAAATTTCTACTCCTGTCCGAGTGCAGGGTCTTGAAAGTGTGAGATTGATTGCTGTCGGAGCTTTTCATAATTTGGCTCTTGTTAATGACGGAATTTTAATGGTATGGGGCAATAATGAGTATGGACAACTAGGAACTGGCGATACCCAACCAAGATCACAGCCTATTCCAGTTCAAGGGCTATCCGACCTTACTTTGGTTTGTATTTAACTCATCTCTGCTCTCCTGAATGTTGAAAAGCCTCCTTTTTGTTGGTTTAACAATTCACTATTAATCATCACATTCATGTTTTTCTTGCTAAGTGATGTCTGAATGGTTTAACCTCGAAATGGGAAACAGAATTGGTTTTGAAACTATGCTAAAGTGTTAGTGAGGTGAAGAGTTTTAAGTTTTATTGAATTTGAACCATGAAAACTGGAAAAAAATAAGGATACATTCACTGCTACCAACTCCTTGGGATGCTGCGGTGATTATGATGCTGATTATTTTGTATTCTATTTGCGAGACTAATTACATGATTTTGATGGGAAATATTGCCCTCTCAGATACTTCTGCTCAACTTAAACAGTTATTCAAGTTATCCCTTTCTTCTACTGGGATATAGTGCTCAAGTTTGTTTCTTTTGGCAAGTTGTTTCATTGGTATTGGTATTGCATCTGAGAATATTTACTGTCAATGTCTTTATTTGTTCTCCAGAAGGAATATCATGAAAATTTTCTTAGCTTTATTTGATAAACTTGTGATTATGCTGACTTAAAAACTTGCTTTATTACTTTCATTAAGATTTTAATCTATGTATTTTATGTCCAGGTTGATATTGCAGCTGGAGGGTGGCATTCAACTGCATTAACAGATGAAGGGGAGGTATATACCCTTTTCATATGAAATTTGTTTGGCAGTCAAATTATATGCTTTGGTGGCTCATGTAGTTAGATAAACAATATGGACCTTGTCTATAAATTCGTAACAAAATTCTGGTTATACTGATAGTGATCTGCATATGGATAGCTCCCTCAGCGATGCTCTGCTGATGCTGTAACTAATCATCCTGTATATAGATCTTAGATTCTACCATAACTATATATGTTACCTTCCGATATGTTGTGTCCAGATGATCTTGAATAGTCTCTCCAAAGTCGATGCTTCATAAAATCACAATATGCATTCTATTGTCAAAAGCTACAGTTAGCTTCTTGTATAAGATGGCCAAAGTCTAAAATCATTTCAAAAGCCTGTCTGATCAAGTTAATTATGTTATGGCTCCTCTTTTAGGCCTTTAGATGCTGCATAATTAGGGTTACTTAGCTCTTGATTTGGAAGTCCTTGTTTTCATCTATCTATATAAAGAGCAATATCTCCATACTTCCTTTATGTTCGCAAGTCTTCAATGGAGTTTAAATATGCCCTTTTGTGTGTTGTGGAATAGCAATTGCAAGTAAATTGAAATTTTTTTATGAAACTTACTGTTATGATTCAGTTAATAGGTCTCTTATTTCTTGCAGGTATATGGTTGGGGAAGAGGAGAGCATGGGAGACTTGGTTTTGGAGATGACAAAAGCAGTAAAATGGTCCCCCAAAGGGTTCAGCTTCTAGTTGGGGAGGATATTGTGCAGGTGCTGATGTACATTATCAAGAGTACCCATTTTGAGAATCCATTTTTTTGTTTTTGATTTACAGAAAACTGACTTCTGTAGGGAAAAAAAATTTGCATATGGTATTCAGAGCATACATCATATCCCATTTAAAATGTCATACGGTGATCTTATATTTCTGGACTTTTTCTGGTCAAATTTGAAAGTTCTTACTGAAAAACCTGACCCAAACTGAGTTGGTGACATGCTATTTCTCTAATTTCATCTGAAATACTGTACTCAGATAGCTTTGTCTTTGTGTAATGTTGCTTTTGAGAACAAAGATTTCTGTCTTGTATTATATTGTCGGGAGCCGAATTTTCAGATCCATAAAATGAATTAAATTTTAAAATCCAAGGTTCTTTGATCATTGCTCCTCTCAAGAAATTCATATTGAAAGATACTAAAGATATCTGATTGTTAGACACCGCCTGCCTTTTGGACACTTCATCTTATGTTTGATTTTAATTAGTAATTCTCCTCTTCCCTTCTGCTTTTTTTTTTCATGAATTTTTCAGTAATTAAACCATGTTCCTTTAG
This sequence comes from Parsonsia alboflavescens, assembly GCA_028571225.1. NCBI lineage: Eukaryota > Viridiplantae > Streptophyta > Magnoliopsida > Gentianales > Apocynaceae > Parsonsia > Parsonsia alboflavescens. Next base: position 20,294,325 of record JAOXNR010000001.1, on the reverse strand, counting down.
TTTGTTATCAAGGTTTAACTTCAAAATTCAGGTTCCTGCATGGTCTGATGTTTCAAACCTTCCTCTTGATGCAGGTATCGTGTGGAGGCACCCATTCTGTTGCTTTGACTCGTGATGGTCGCATGTTTTCCGTGAGGACTATGCACCTTTCTATGATTTGACGTGTGTTTTGTGTTCTGGAGTGGGGAATGTTGTAACTCTTTTCATGAATATGCTTCTCACAAACATTTGGTGACCTAAGATCATACCTGCATTTTTTTCTTAAATAAGGAAACTTTTTAGAGGTACATTTGGGTGCTAATGAAAACAACCGGCCTTGTTTTCTTTTTGGTTGGGTTTATATACTAACTTCTTATATAGGGTTGAGGTTGTTCCAAATCTGAATAAGGTTTGTTCTTTGTACGTCTTTGATATTTGATTCCAGTTTCAGTAGAAATAAATAGGCCATTTGTGTTTATACTTTTGTCTAAATTCTTCGGTTGATAGATAATTGCAAAATATGCGAAGATATTGTGATACTGATTGGTTGTGGTGCCCACTTTGAACAGTTTGGTCGAGGGGACCATGGCCGTCTTGGGTATGGAAGAAAGGTGACAACAGGTCATCCATCGGAAGTTCCTATAAACATTCCTCCTCCTCGTCCTCGTGTTGGCGATGGTAATGAAGCTGAAGGCCGTTGGTGTGCCAAGTACGTCGCTTGTGGTGGCCGCCATACACTGGCGATAGTAGAGTGGCAGAGTCATGTATCTGAGCAGTAGTAGGCTGCGTTTGTTTATAGACTGCTGTAGAATATTGAAGAACCCTCTAAAAATATTATGGGGGGAAAACTGGGAAACAACTTATATATCCCATGTAATAGCACTTTAACATTATACACGACATTGGGTTCTTTACAATGGGCCATGTTGAGCAAACCAAGATTGCTAGTAAACATTTTCCCCTTAATTCATGCTTCTCTGTTTACATATTCGCTTCAGGATTCTATCCAAAATTATAGTATCTGATAACCCCAGAGATTGAAGTGAAAAAAATGACTCCAATCTTGTGAATTGCAAGATAGCCTGCCTCCCTTTTCAGACATCAGTTGGAAGAAGAGCTTGTCCTGAAGTCTTGATGAGTCCTATCGATGGCAGCATATTTTCCGTAAGCCGGTCCATTCCTGCCGTTAAACATGCCGGCATGCCGTAGCAGTAGATATAGCAACTGGATGAGGGTTGAGATTACGATGAAAGCTTCCAAGGTTTGCTGCAACAATTAGTATGGAATAGTGTTATATCGAAACTATTACATGGGTGGTTATAACATGACTATCACTTGTAAAAATAATACTTACAAAAAGCAATTTAAGAGGCCTTTCGAGTAGTGACTTTGTTTACCAATCGTTTCCCTTTGTGTCCTCCCAGAATGATCTGGTTGCATACCAGACTGCGACAGAAGAGAAGAAATATTTCTTGACATTATGATCTGCTTGCAATGCAAAAATCTTTGATCTCAAAATTGGATGAGGAATACCCAAAAGCAAGGGCTGTAACGGCCCAGGATAGGAATGCTGAAGTAGATGCACTGGCCAGAGTACCGGTGTGCCAAGCTCGAAGATGAATCAGGCTAGCAAAGAAAGAGGATGCTCCAATCACGCCACCGATCAGTGCAAAAATGAGTAAAAAGGTTGTAGATGAATTTCCTCCCAAATCTAGACATTGCAAATAAAACCATGTTAGAATAGAAGGCTTTGCCATTCCATACTAATAGTAGAGAGAGAAATTGAAGGAAGAAGGACGAAGGAAGAGAACTGACGGGGGTGATCCTGTTCATCATCAATGTACTTGTCCAGAGACCACCCGGCAAGTCCAAGTAAAATCAGACATACAACGAGGTTCCCCGCTAAGACAGGTCCCATCAGGCTTTTCCCACCACCTGCCTGGAGCCATATCTGAAGGCTTCTCTGGATTGCCCTCTGTGTGTGCTTTGAAACGACAGAATGATAGCCGTGGTGTGGAGGTTGCTTGTGGAATTTGTTAGCTCATGACAGGTGTTCTTTGGATTGGCGCAAAGAGGGCATACTCCATAAAAGGAAAATCAAGAGTCAGCAGACAGCCCGAGTGACGAAATTCCATGCCTTGTTCCGTCAGTAGTATTAGCAGTTATCATCTTATGAGAGCCAAAAATGATCGTGTTTCGTCTTCTCGTCCTCTTCTATTTAAGGCATGTTCTGCAATCGATATGCGATTACTGGAAAATCGTCCCTAAATTTTAATTTGATCATCTTTTATTTTTTTTTATCGATTTGGTCCCTAAGATATTTTTAAATTGTGAAATATTTTTATTTTTTTCATATGTTTCGGTTCAAGTTCAACAACTTTCCGGCCAAGTACAGAATTATAAAAAAAAATAATAATAAGAAACAACATGGGAGGAAGGGCAAGGTAAAAATTGAGAGGAAATTTGAGAGAAACCAAGGCGGCTTGGGGGTTTGGGTGTTTGAATGTTGGGTCTGGTGGGGTTGATTTGGAGGCATTGGGATCTGTCATGACCAAAGATGATGGTGGACTAGGGAAGGGTGGAACGGGCAGACAAAAAGAAAAGAAGGATGGGGTTTGGGTTGGCGGAGTGTTCTCGGGAGCCGGGTGTTACGTGATAGAGATGGGAATTGGGGTGGGAGAGCAAATCTGAACTTCAAATGAACAGATTTGGAAAGGCAACAACGGCAACGAGGAAGGGGAAGAAAGGAATGCCGGTGCCGACGCAGGGTTGCTTGGACTCGAAGAATACGATAGGGAGGTGAGAGGAGAACAAGAAAAAACTCTCTTGCTTTCTTGAGAACGGTCTATACCGGAAAACTTTCCCAAAATCATAACTTAGGCATCGGAACACTTTCCCGGGCGATAGCCCATTCCGGTGACCTCTCTTTCTTATTTTCTCAGGTTGTCGATAGAGCTCCATCAGGATCTGCGGAGTGATCTGACCCATCACTTTTGGTCCCCATCACTTCTGGCACCGTCTATGGGAATCAAAGAGGAAAAGCTTAACTTTTTCCCATACACAAAACAAATAAAGCAATCTTGATGGCTCAGTCGCAGCTGTCGTGTGTTCAGCCTCCACGCCGTGGCAGGCTACCAGCCAGAATACAGTTGCGCACTAAAGGGATAGTGCCGGAAATGCCGCCACCAACACAGGCCGTCAATAACAGTAACCTAGTGCCAAGCACACAGCAAGAGCAACAGCCGCTGGCACAGTTTGGCCCATCCCAGAATATCTCGGCCAACCGAACGCTGGTGCAAGAAGGGCCACAAGGGAGACACCCAAATCTCACTGCAATTGGTAATAACTCCAGGCCATCAAGGCCGCAGAGATCTGGAGGAACCCGGGTATCCATGCTGGCAAATCGAATGGAAACGATGG
>JAOXNR010000001.1:20271702-20290826 GCA_028571225.1 Parsonsia alboflavescens | reverse complement strand
CCGAACAACCAGGATGCCTTCACACTTCAAAGCCCTATAACTGGAGAAAAAATATGACGGTACTGTTGAGCCACAACTACACATTGACGAGTACATCTCCTCTATGGAGATGTTTAAACACCCCAGCCATGTCAAATGTAGAGCCTTTAGGTCCACGCTGACCAAAAATGCCCAATCGTGGTTCAAGGGAATCCCCAAGGCAAGCATCTCAAGCTGGTCACAGCTAAAAGAGCTGTTTCTAAAAAACTATCAGAGCAGCACGAGGTGCGAGAAAAACATCAATGACCTCTCCCTCATCAAACAAAAGGTCGGTGAGAGCACCCGAAGCTATTAGAGTCGTTTCAACGACGAAGCAGTGGAGATCAAGCAAAAGAATGATGTCATCTACATCACTGCATTCAAGCAAGGGGGGTATGTAGCCCTCAGATTTGTTGAGGAGCCAGTAAAAACAATTAAGGAGTTGTAGACGCTACTTGAAAAGCTAATCAAGGCTGAAGAAACTGCGGTTCAAAAGAAGATCCCGGGTTTCACCTCAGCCACAGACAGAGACAACAGAGGACATCCAAGGAGTCCTCAAAAAACAAAGCGAGACAGGAAAGATCCCCACCCCAAAGGGGGAATCTCAAACATAGAAAGGAAAACCATCCCCGACCTTGTATTCATGCCACTCAAGACATCACGGGTTGAGGTCATGATGGTCATGGAAAAGAAAGGCCTTTCCAAGCCGCCCAAGCCCCTCAAGAGTCCTGCCGCCAAAAGAGGCTAGGCAAAGTTCTACCACTACCATGAGCATCATGGCCATCTCACGGAGGATTGCTTCGACCTTAATTGTGAGATTGAGAGGCTCATAAAAGAAGGCCACCTACAAGATTTCCTGGCTAAAAATGTAGGGCTTTCAAACCCACCACCACCAGCCCCGCAAAATCAAAGGGCCCCAGTCGGTGAGATAAATGCCATCGAAAGGAAATCAAAGTGAGCTCGAGGGGGAGATTCAGAACCCCTAACAGTGTCACTCCATATCGGCGACTTCCTGGTAGACACCCGAAGTGCAGTCAATGTCCTCTATCACAAGGCCTTTGACCAAATGGGGATCGACAAAAGCTCATTGCAGAAATCAGACACTGCACTGACCAGTTTCAACGGTAGTACGACCTACGTCGATAGAATCCTAAGAGTTCCAACCATAGTCTAGGTAGATGGCGAGGAAGTCACTGAGATGATTGACTGGATTTTTGTAGATGCCCCCAGGACCTACAATGCCGTACTTGGCTACAGAGGGGTCATGGACCTAAAAGCAGAGATCTCCTTGCTCAGCTACAACATGAGAATCCAGGTTGGAGAGGCTTGGGTTACCCTTGAAGGAGATAGGCAAAGGGCTCCAGAATGTTACCTAGCTGAGGAAACCAAAGAGAGCTCCCCAGAGTCCAAACAAGAGGAGTGCATTGACCTCCCGAAAAAGCATGACCAGTTCAGAATTCAAGCAACTGAAAAGGGAGAGAAAGCCTTCCTCAACCCTAAATTCCCTAAGAAAGGGATCAAAATTGGAGAGTTCCTGCCTCCAAAAAGTTAAATGGAAGCTAATGGATTCCCTTGAAGAAAATCTGAAAGTCTTCGCCTAGCAGCCCAATGACCTCGAAGGAGTTGACCGAACCATAGCAGAACACAAAGTCGGGCTCAAGCCGATGAAGCAAAAGAAGAGGACCTTTGTCCCGGAGCGCAACGAGGTCATAGCAAAAGAAGTCCAACCTCTTCTTGAGTCTGGAATTCAAAAGGAAGTGGTGTACCCAGAATGGATGGCCAATCCTGTAGTGGTACCAAAGAAGGAGGAAACATGGAGGATGTGTGTAGACATCACCACATTGAATAGATTTTGCCAGAATGATAGACTTCACAGCCGGGTACCAATGGTTGTGTTTCCTCGATGCATACAACGGGTACCACCAGATTCCATTGGCCCTTGAAGACATGGAAAAGACCTCCTTTATCACGGAGGTCGGGACCTATTGCTACACCAAGATGCCTTTCAGTTTGAAAAACGCTGGGGTAGAATTTCAGCAAGCGATGCACAAAATTTTCAAGAAGCAGCTCGAGCGAAACATTGAGGTCTATGTGGATGACATAGTGGTCAAATCCAAAACTACAAAAGATTTCATAGGGGACATCCAGGAAAAATTCCAAACCCTGAAGACTACTCACATGAAGCTTAACCCAGAGAAATGCACCTTCGCTGTCTTTGCAGGAAAGTTCCTAGGCTTCATGATCTCGGAGCGAGGCATTGATGCCAACCTAGACAAGATCAAAGCTTTGCTGGATATGGAACCTCCTAGAAACCTCATAGAAGTACAAAGCCTAGGAAGAAAAATGGTAGCCCTAGGACGTTTTTAGCAAGATGGCATACAAAGGAGAAAGATTTTCTAACGCCATAAAAAGGCTAAAGGACTTCTAGTGGTCCGAAAGTTGTCAGGAAGCGTTCATCAAGCTGAAGGAATCTGTATGTACCTAACCATAGCCGAAAAGGCAGTAAATTCGGTATTAATAGTAGAAAGGTCAGGTCAACAATTTCCTATTTATTATGTTAGCCGTTTACTTTGAGGTCCAGAGACCAGTTATACAGACCGTGAGAAATTTCTATACCTCATCATTATCACTTCAGGGAAATTAAAACCGTATTTTGAAGCTTATTCAATAAGAGTTCTAACCAATTTACCTTTGAAACAAGCTCTGGCAAAGCCTGAACTCTCAGGCAGGATGATGAAGTGGTAACTTGAGCTCTTTGGGTACTAGATTCAATTTGAGCCAAGGAAGGCTATAAAAGGTCACGTTCTCTCACACTTCGTAGAAGAATGTACCAGGGCTCCACTGGAGCATACAGACACTTGTGAAGGCAATATCTGGACCATGTTCACGGACAGGTCTACGGAGAAGGAAAATTCGAGGGCCGGGATTGTACTGATCAACCCTGAGGGAGTGAGAATCCCTTACTATGTGAAGTATAACTTCCCAATCTCAAATAATGAATCTGAATATGAAGCTCTCTTAGCAAGCCTAAGACTCATAAGAGCTCTCAAAGTGTAGAAATTGCACACCAAAATAGACTCACTAGTTGTAGCCAGGCAAATAGCTGGAAAATACGAAGCCGGAGATGACAACATGGTCAAGTATCTCAAAAGAGTAAGAGATCACATATCAAAACTTGACTACTTTCTCATAGAATAGATCCCAGAGAGGAAAACTCAGAAGCGAACATACTGTCCAAAGTCTGCAAAGAGGTATTTGGAACCAATGCCGAGCTACTTGTGGAACAACTGCACCCTCCCAGCATCGATCAAGAAGAAAGTCTGGTCATAGAGGATCAAGCAGACTGGAGATACCTAACTTTCAGATTCCTTAAATACGGCGACCTCCCTAAGGACCCAAAAGAAGTTTGCCAAGTGCGAAGATGGGCACCTTGCTATGTCTTAATTAGGGACGACAAGGTATACCTAAAGTCATACACTTGGCCACTGCTCAAGTGTTGAAGTCCAGGGGAAGGTAAATATGTGATCAACGAGGTACATAGCGGCATATATGGCTCTCACATAGGAGTGAAATCTGTCACAAAGAAAATCCTACTAACAGGGTATTACTAGCCTACAATGGTTGCAGACATTGAGATGGCCATACAGAAATGCACCAGCTGCCAGCTGCATGGGAACAAATCACATCTTCCACCAATGAAATACCAGCTAATCAATACCTCAGTACCATTTGACATATGGGGGATTGACATCCTCGAACCTTTCATAAAAGAAGTGGAGGGTGTGAAATTCCTCATAGTTGCTATAAAGTATTTCACCAGATGGGTTGAGGCGGAACCTATGACAATGATCTCATCTCAAAAGGTTCAGTTATTTGTATGGAGGGACATCGTATGCAAATTTGGGATCCCACGAGCCATCATTTCAGACAATGGCCGACAATTTACTGGCGATCCATTCAAGACCTTCTAGAGAACCTCCACATTGAGCAAAGACCGACCTTTGTGGCTTACCCACATGCCAACGGGTTAGCAGAGGTTACAAATCGAACGATCCTAGAAGGACTAAAAAAGAGACTCACTGAGCTCAAGAAAGATGGTTTAAATGCGGATTAGCCAAACGAGATCCCCAGCATACTGTGTGCATACAGGACCACACCCAGAAAAGCTACGAGAGAAACCCCATTTAGTCTATATTTCGACACAAAAGCAATAATGCCAGTTAAGGTATCTTTAAAACTGACAGAGCACAACTCTATCTTAAACGAGGGGGAGAGAAGAGCAAAGCTTGACCTCCTCGAAGAGGTTAGAAACAAGGCAACTGAAGTAGATAGGACATACAAAAAGTAGGTAACAAATTTTTTTATCAAGCGAGTGAAAGAAAGACACTTCATAGTTGAAGAAATGATCCTCAAAAGTCAAATGTTAGCAAACAAGGTCGATTGACCAAGCTGTAAGAAGGCTGGGAGGGACCCTACCTAATCCAAGAAGTCCACAAAGGAGGGAGCTACAAACTAGCAGATGTTGATGGGAGACAACTCCTGAGACCTTGGAATACCTGTCACTTAAAAAAGTTTTATGCCTAAAGGTCGTCTAAGATACGAAAGACCTCTTGGATCTATTGGTCACATTCAACAACGACCTCAGCATGATTTAAAGCTAAGTTCTCCTAAAGTTTATGCAGTCATTACGCTTGTATTAATCTAAGTTACCCGAATGACAGTTTAATATGCAAGCATGCAATTGTTGAAAACCTGTGTGTATGAAGCTCAGAAACATCGCTCAAAGCAGAGACAGAAAAATACTAAGCAGTTCATAAAGAAAGATAAAAAAAGATAACAGAAGAGCCACAAACAGACTCTCTATGCCATATCAAGTGCAGAAAAATAAAGTAGAAGGCCACAAATAGACCCCTGCGAAGTATTCAGTACATCGGAAGAACAAATAATAATAAAAACATCAAAATAGGAGATTTTGGGCAGTCCTAGGAGTGATAGCACAGGATCATTTCCGAGCCCGATGCTGCACTAGAGGCATATCATCTACGTCGTCCTCCTCCTCTATTGGGATACAAGCAGGAATGAAGCTGCCAGGAGGAATTGGGTTGAGGTGCCTATTGAGAAAGACAGGGAGCAACCAAGAACAAATGAAGAGATTTGAAAAAAGGTCAAATGCTTCCCCCAAAGAAGTCACTTTAAAGACAACGAAACATTCTCGTAAAGTATTCTGAACCCAAAAAGTTGGGGATACCTTCAGGAGAGGCCACAACGCAAGGAGTGATGTCAAGAACCTCCTCATCCCCAACAACGGCCTCCACAACCTCTTTCCCCTTCTTAGAAGGAGCTTCCCTTGCCTCACTGACCTGGGCCAAAGATTCTGCTATGGCCACCTCCTGGTCTTTTTATTCCCAAGGGAGGGAAGCAACGAACCCGGGGCAGTAAAGACTAGAATCAATTTCAGAATTGGTCTTCAGCCCAGGATTGAGCTCAATAAGTTCGTCCACAATCCCACTCTACTGAGACATCAGCTGAGGTCTAAGCAAGGACTACACGAACTCCTGGAAAGCAGGGACCTCCGCTAGCTTCTCCATGAAAGGAAGCCCTACTCATCGCAGACCCCTTGTAGGTCCTCCGGCCTAGATTCAAGCTCGTTGTTACGCTCCTCTTGCTCAGTCATTTTCTTCTCAACCATATGCAGTGCCCTGGATAAACTCTCGCTGGTAGCAGTGGCCTCAGTAACGTTTCTCTCACTTTCGACAAGGAGCTTTTTGGAAGACTCAAATGAGGCATAGAGATCAGTAACTTTCTCCTCCTGTTGAGCCTTGGCCCCTTGAAGCTTTTCTGCTAAGGAGGCGGACTCCCGATCTTTGGAAGCTTTCTCAACTTGCCTTCTCAATAGCTCACCAAGGACCACATCACCCTATGAAAGAGAAAGGGAGTAAATCAACGAGCAAGATTATTGAAAGATAAATGCAAACTGAGGTCACCAGAAGCAACTTACCCCAGCATAGAAGGAGGCCCCAAATTTTTTTATTTCTTCATCAGTCAGCTATGGGCAAATCTCCCGATCAATTGATGGAACACATTCCATCAGGAAGGAATTAGCATGGGGCCACTAGAATAGAGAATCAAACGTCGCCATGGCCAAGGCAGGGACCCACCTTGCATTCCCATCAATAGGGCGAGTAGCCAGAAAAAAGTCACCTAGCTTCTCAAGGGTCCCTGCAACTTTCTCCACGACACAGCCCAGGAATGAAGACTTAGGACCAGAAGCAGCCGGGCTTTTTCCCTTTCTAGAGGGACCCAAAGCAACCTTCTCTAGGCAAAGCGAAGTGGGAGAAAAACTTGAGAGGGAGATCTTGGCAGGTTTGCTAGAAGGATTCATCCCTGTAGCAATGGAGTCTCGTTTTGAAGCCCCTCAGGTCCTCTCAGCCACAGTAGTCCTTTCCCGACCTCGAGGAATGGAAATTCTAGCAACTGGAGTCATGGATGAAGAGGGGCTAGCAAAGCCCCGACCTTTACCCACAGAGGTCCCAGAAGAACCAGAAGCACTAAGCCATGAGGGTATGTTCATCGCTGCAAAAACATAAAAAGTAAGGATGTCAAAAGACGCAAGAATTTGATCAGAACAAAGAGATCTACCTACCGAAGGAAGGTATTCACATTGACTTCCTGAGGGAGGGGAGATCACGCTCTACCAGCTATCCAAGCCCTGTGAAACAAAGAAAGGCTTCAGGCCAAACTGGTGCAGAGCTCCCGACTGTGTGTTTGCCAGAATTATTCAGACCCAAAAGAAAATCCCTATTATCGGCTTCGTCAATAGACAAATCGGGAAGGTCATTGAAAAAGGTAAGATTTAAATTCCAATCCAGGTAAGCTTCAAGCCTAAAAGAATGGTCTGGGAGACAAGCAAAAAAGAAAAAGGGTTTCCACTCCCCTGCAGAGGACTGGAAGGGGCCAACTAACTTGTGGCGAGGGACAAACTGAAGATATCCTGTGCTGCCCTTAAACGCGGAGGAAACACCTATTCTATAAAAGCATCTAAAAAGTTTCAAAGAAACCAAGACTCTGTAAAGGTGGCAAGCGGCTACGAAGGCAGCCACCATCCGAAAAGAGTTGAGCTCAAGTTGGGACAAAGAAAAGTGCTAAAAATAGGCAATATCAAAGAACAAAGGGTGGATGTATGGGAGCAAAATGCCTCCCTTGAGATTAGCGCTATAGAGGACTATGTGTCCGTCATGCTTGCTATAAGCACGTTCATGTCCCTCAACAACTATGATCAAGTCCTTATCCAGACCTAACTCACCATAAAGTTGGAAGACAAGACTAGGGCTTAGAACAAAATTGGTAAGATAAGCCTTTGTGTCAAAAAGCTCAAAGATCTTCGTTTTCACCAAAAGAGCTCTATCTCGCATGGGGGGAAGATAAGAAACATCAATCTCTAAGCCTACGGAGGAGGAATAGGGTGTGGATTCCCCAACCCGAGAGGAAGGCGAGATAGACACAGTCGACATAAAAAAAGAGATATAAACTTTTGCCAAAAAAAAAAGAGGGAACTCACTCGGTGAAGTCGTGAAGGAAGAAGGAAACGTCCGGGAGAGGCAGAATGCTCTCGCTAGAGACAAGGGAGAAGCAGTAAGAGGGAACTCTATGAAATTCTAATAGGAAGAGAAGTTTATGCAAATCCTTAAGATTTGGGAGAATCTAAATTTGGATCAACCAAGGAAACCTGGGACCTTCAAAGCGAGTTAGATCTCCCCTGGCCCGGGGCGAGTCGACGGTTTAGAAACAGAACCAACCCCAACTCTTTCTCAGAAAACTTAAGAAGAAAAAACGCAATGTTTCACCTAGAAATATGATGCGGGTCGGAGTTGTCGAAACCCGAACAGGCAATCTTCAAAGATCTTCTCACAGATTTGATAACAGATGCCTCCTCCTTACTGACTGATATTTTCCCCTTGGACAACTTCTCTTTCTTGGATTTAACAGGCTAGTCCATAGCTCCCATGGCCACTCTCCTAATAGCACTTGCGGATGGACTCATCTTGAGGAGAATGCTGAGATTCTTTAGAGGATTCTTCTTCAGTAGCGTTCTCTCGATCCTCCAATAATGATCTCCCGTCAAGCTTCCAAAAACACAAGGACGTACCCTTTTACAAGAGACTACCATTGCGAGAAAATAGAGCCCTTTTTACTGAGAGCCATGGCCTCAAGATGGTAATCCTTAAGATACCTGAAGGTTAGTCTCACAAGAACAGTTGCAAGAAAAATTGCCCCAAAAATTGTGGCATAGAGATGGTAGCCCTTGAATACCTGGAAGCCAGATCGAAGAATTGAAGATGGTAGCTTTTAATACTTGAAAGTTTGACCCGCAGCTTGAAGATGGTAATTTCTAATACTTGAAGGAAGGGTCCCTGGCCTCAAGACTGTGATCCTTAGTACCTGAAGGTCAGACTCGCAACCTACAAACGGTAATCTAAAATACCCGAAGGTCACATTAGCAAGTCCCTAGGTGTGAGTGGGCAAGGACTTTCAACCACCGACCTTATGGGTCACGGATCCCAAGGTCACCGACCTCCAAATGAGCATAACAGAGGCTCACTAGACCACGATCTACGACCTTGTGATTTCCAGCCTTGCTCATGTACCTTTCATGTCGTGACCAGGTGTGCGCGACTCAGCTCGAAGCCGAAAAACTATAAAGCAAGCTTGTAGTTCTCAACTAGAGACACGAATGAAATGGTACCCCAGAAGTTTGCTACTGCAAAGAATCGGCAGACCCAGTAGTAGCAATGACTTGAATATGGTAATTTAAGCACCAATGACCAAGGAGCTCGCCAGGCCTAAAGGGGGATAATGATGGTGAAATGGGCAAGACCCGGACCAAGGTCAACCTAAATGGGTCAAAGGGTCTCATGCCTTCAATACTTGAAAGTCAAACTCACAGAGTCAACGAAGACGGGTGGGCAAGCAACTCGCCACCACTGACCCCCCAGGTCACAGACCTAGAGGTCACCGACCTCCTGAATGAGCTCGGGCTAAGGTCTTGCAAGACCTCGACTTCAACCTAGCAAGCTCCAATCCGAATCATATATCTTCCATGCCACGACCACTGGTGCTTGACTCCTAGTCACTCCAAGGAGCCAAGGACCACTCGGCACGACGTCACCAAAAGAGTTGTTCGAGTTTCTCAATGTCCACGAGGAGGTCATGAAGTTGTTTTGAAGGTCGGCTATTGAGCTCGCAGCTCTCACAAAGACATGAATAGCAAGATCTTTCGTTCCAAGGAAACTCCGAGATCCTAGGAGCAACTGGCAGGATTTGCCTAAATCCCACAGTTATCCTAATTGAATACGGCTACGTAAGGAGGAACCGAATTCTGAGAGGTAATGGATCATTTTCTCACTACTTAAACAAAACCTTCCAATCAATCTGGGGTGAACAAAAAAAAAACTCTCTTGCTTTCTTGAGAACGGTCTTTATCGGAAAACTTCCCCAAAATACTAACTTAGGCATTGAAGCTATTCCCCCGGGCAACAAGCTACTTCGATGACCTCTCTTTCTTATCTTCTCAAACTGTTGACGGCGGAACTCCATCAAGATGTGTGGAGTGATCCGACCCATCACTTTTGGACCCCATCAAATACATTGCATTATTAATTTTCTTAATAAATTTTTTACTAGTTTAGAAGATGAGACATTCAATTTCGAATAATCCAAAATGAAATATAAAATATTCATTTCCAAAATGAGGGAGTTTTTTTTATTTATTTCATCCTTAATAGAGACAGTATAGAAAAAAAAAATTTACCTAAATATTGACAAAATCACTATAAATAACTTATAATAAGAGACAAACAACTTTTCTTATCACTAATTATAAGTCATTATTATTAGCTAATTAGGGATTTAAATTTTTTTTTAATATTTTTGAAAGGATGATTGGAGGATAGTTTAGGAAAGACAAAAAAGCTATACAAAATTACGGATATTTAGTGACAGATAGAGTAATTTATATGCAGATGAAAGTACAAGTTTACATGATACTTTTATTCTTCTGTGGTTGGAGAAGATCAACTCCATCCATCCTAATTATTAATCTACATCAAAGTAATTAATTGGGGGTTCATTCACAAAGATAAGTGAGGTCCAGAGCAGAATGAATATGGAGAAGCAAACAAGAGATTTACAAGGACTGGCATAACGTGTCACCAGGCTAATCCCTTCTTCCTGCCTAGTACTTGCTGAGGTTTTATCATCTACTTGAATTGTTGGGCAGGTCAAAATTCCATATGCTAAACCTGTCAAAGCTGCTCCAACATTTGTCCTGCAAATTCATCTGGCACATATAAAGTGTTTCGACTCTTAACTCATTTTCATCTTATTATTAACCATGGAAATACACTCCACCTATGTGTATTCACAATTAATGGTCAATTTTGGATGCTCACAATCATATGGTGGTGCACTATATTGCATTACCATTATTGACCATAATAACAATGATAATGTTGTAAATTTTGCATAACCAACTGTAATGCCATACTGACCAGTCATCAACCGAACCAAAGTTGCCCAGGGTAAAGCCGAGAGCAGTGGCAATGGTTGCCTTCTCGTACAATCTTTCATGAGCATCCTTCTTGTATGGATCCTTGTTCTGGATTTGATCGAGGAGCCATGCTCCAAGTATGGCAAAGGCTGGACCCTGCACAAATAAAATGAAACTATAACAGCCACAATATACTCAAGACAGGCTTTTAATAAATGGAATCTCAGAACCGACTAAAGTTTAAAGTTCATAAATCCTTCTTCCCTCCTTACCGTTCCTCCTACTGTTGGCTCTGGGGTATGAAGAAAGCTCATCAAGTTGCCAGAAAGTCCACCAAGAACATATATCAAGAAAAATGTAAATGGACCATATGCCCCAGATACTCGAGGACCAAATGTAAGAAGCATCCAGCAGCTAAGTCCAAGGTCAAACACTCCAGAGTGCTGCAAATTGAAAAACTTGAGCACTCAGCTAATATCAATTCCTAACATGGAGTGAATCTCATTACAATGGATTGTTGAATATCATCAGACACAAATCCACGTCTTCAGAAGCAACAGAAATAATGCGGCATCTTGTAAAGGGTGATTTAACTTCTTTCCAGTGTAAATCTATTTATCAATAGGTATACTCTATCTACTGTGCTAAAGGCTCATTGAATAAGGTTGAGAATGATTTACACCAAATATTCAATGAAAATTGTACACTAAAGAATAAAAAAGTAATTTAATCAATATGTTTTTAATACAATAATAAAATATTATTGAAATTAGACAGTAACGGTAGTTACATTACATGATTTAATTAGAAGAGGCTTTATTTGTGATCACTAAACAATGAATGCATTAACTCTCAGATACTAACAAATGCAGAATTCTCTCTAGACAAGAATGGAATGAAATTTGAAAGTGATTTTCTACTTATTTAAATAAAACAAATAGATTTTTTTTTAAAGCACATAGTGGAAAAATCTATACGGATTAAAACATTTCAAAACACAATGATGCTAATATTATTTTAGATTGCCCAATTATTTTCTGTGGCATTCCCAGCTGAGGGGCTCAGTATTCATGTAGAAGCATTAGTAACAACAATGAAGCACAAACCCAGTCATTGATCTTGTACCAGAAACATGGGAGAGACAAGCCTCCACCATTCTCCATGTAGGATCAAGTTGTTTACTTTTGCTCCATAGACCATGGGCAGTGAAAAGAGATACAAGTTGGAGTTTCTTACTGGACTTGCTATTTCAAAAAGAAATACTGCAAGATTTATGGAAACCATTATACCTCTGCATGGAAATAAAGCATAAATGTGAGGAAAACAGTGTTTGAAAAGCACATTGAAATATAACTCCCAATGACTCGAATAGCACGAAACACATAAACATGAAATATGATGCTTTACATTAAATAAAAATTGGAGGGTTCATCATCTAAGCTCCTCAGATCAACGCCATCATCATGACCATTTAACCGCATGTATCTTCTATGTTTCTTCACATTTGGACTTTCATATTCTCCTCTGACAGAAGAACTCGGGGCTGTTTCAAAAGTTTCATCTTGAGTTGAAGAGGAAGTGTATCTTTTCAACTTGAAATCTGAATGGAAAGAAAAAGAATTCATGTTTTTATCCTGTACAGAAACTAGCAAAACCAAGGTTTAGACTTAGATAATTTATCATCTCTACTAGTCTTGCCTGGATGTCTTGACCATTACAGACTTCAAATAACATTTCAGGGAAGCATTGTAAAACTTCCATGTGTAGTAAAACAATTCAAATTCCACTTTTGAGGAGGAGAGTCACTTTTTAATCTTTTGTACAACGAACATTCAAATTTCATTCAGTTCTTGAGTATGATATCACTCTATATCTTTCTGATTTTCATATTTGGAGAAAATACATCATAGCCTTCAGTGGTCTCACAAAAATGTCAGTGTCCTATAGCATAGAGAAAGATATAAACTTGAAGCACAAACCTGATGTCACCACTCTAGTGGAAATTATGTCTTAAGTATGATGTCACATCTGTAATATGCAACCATTCAAATGTGAATAGAAAAAAGCTTCCATCCTAAACTATGCAATAATTATATTTCTCTATCACTGTTACTCGTCCATCAATGCTTCTTGAAATGACATGACATTGAAGAGCCAAAGGCCAAGGATGAAAGCATAATCTCATGTCAGGTGACAACAGAATGAATGGTGAACAGGCCATTAACAGCCACACAGCCCTTGAGAACTTTCGCACTTGTAACGACCATGGATGATGCAATAAGACAGATAAATCTGCAAACAGAGCTCTTCATGGCGATGGAGGTATGCTATGAGATATACATGTGGACAGATTCTTACCTTGGAAGCAAGAAGGGAAAGCACTTATCAAAATTCATTTGCTAAACGTTACCTTTATCACATTTTTTAAGATAATCCTCTAGGAATGTCAATCCCTTTTTTGCTTTAAGTTGAACGCCTGCCTCAGGAAATACAGCCCTTTGATTGAAGTAGCAAGAAGAAAATTCCCGGCCACCTTCATGAAGTTTTCTAAAATAATAATCTAAGGATCTCAATTGGTTTTCGGACAAGCTTGATGCTTTGCATAATTTTCCAGCTCGGGAAGTACAGTAGATATTGGGTTCTAAATGATCTCTGCCTTTGTGCTCCACCACCACAAAGTTGGATGCTTTAAATATGTTCTGATTTTGTGTGGACCATTTGTTGTGAAATCGTCCAATTAAGAGGCCGCATTCCATTACAGCTGTTTTTGAAGAAAGCACAGACAACAAAGGTAAGACATTTCATTTCATGATGATATATACCACAGAAACATAAACTTTTACAACCATGCCATTCTCGCAGCTTGACATACATCTCTTGCAATTCATTAGTTTTTTAAAAGTTGCATCAGGAACAATAAAAAACACTTAAGAGGGATCCTTGGTGGAAAATTCGTGATTGGTTAAAAATTAATAGGAAAAGAAACTTTAAATGGAAAAAACAGCAAGAACAAAAAGTTGGCCCAAAAGTACAAATCATGCTACACATTTAAGAAGTAAAGTCATCTATGAAGACACGGCCTTTGAATTACGAAAGCAACTTAGTGTCAAGGGCTTCCATTTCCGTGCAATGGAAAAAAAAAACTTTGAAATTTTATGCCCTGTGTGCATGGCTAATCCCTCTCGAATTAGAAAAGGTCCAGGAAGGTAATCCCAATATCATATTTAATTCGAAGCTGGAAACTGGAGTTACTGTTTCTCTCTAAAAACACACTTGCCCGCCAGAAAATCAGATAAAGTTCAACCAAAAAGACAGGAAACAACATCATTCACTCGAGCAAATTCACAAACATGTCATCATCGTCCCGTTTACCAACCAAGAAAGTGACCATAAGGGTGTGTAAACCATGCATGAACATACCTAATGAATCAGAGAATCGAGCTGAAGGATGATGATCCCTGAAGGGTACCGATTGAGGAACAGGATGGGCGCTTCCTGAGTTTTTAGAGAGGGAAGGCAAAAGCTGAGGATGTAAGAAGACACGGATTGTACTATTTTAGTTCCATTAATGCAAATGCACTAGGTTTGCAGTAGGGAAAAGTCAAAAATTTCCAAACCAGTGTGCCTTATCCCCCTTGTCCCATTGATAACCTGCCACGTTTATCAAAAATCAATTATTTGTGATCAAGGAGTTTGTCATTTTACAAAAATTATCCACTACAATCTTGACGTTTCGGAGTGTGTCACCTCTATATTCTTTAATAGATCTTCTATAATAATAATAACAATAATCACTAGACTGTTTGGTGGTGGTAGTGGTGGTGGGGTTAGGGCAGGCATCAAACAGAAAATAAGTGGGCATGTTAAAATAGCAAAAACTTGACGTGAATGCAACTTATAAAACTGGAAATGCAGAGGCAAATATAAGGCATTGTTTCATTACTCAATTGAGGGCTATACATATGTAAACACATAAGAAAATTACAAATTAGCCTATCATTGGTTTTGATTGTGTTGTCTTTATCTTTGTTTAATATTCTTCAATAAATCTTCTAAAGGATTGCCTCACTGAAGTTTCATGCTCGTTCATTCTTCTGTTGATCTTATGGCAGAATTCCAAGTTCCCTAACATTCCCTCTCTCTAAATGGAGTCACTCCATGTTCGGAGCCAACGTTGTAGAACTTAGAGTGAGATAAAGACTTGGTGAGGCTGTGTATTATCTGATCCTGCGATAGCACATTGAGAAATTTCAACCTATTGGCCAAAACAAGATCACGAACTATGTGTAGGCTTTTTTCGATGTGTTTGGTACTTGAGTTCAAGAGAAGATCTGAAACTAATGTTGTTACACCATATGATTGGTACAGTGGTGAGCAAAAGAAACTGTAGCTCTTTCATATGATGGCAACGCCACCGTTGTTACGCTAGTTTTTTACTATTATTATTATTATACTAATATTTTTCATTAAAAATCCTTAATAAATAATTTCCAAAAGATTCTTTCTTGGAAAATCGAAACCTTCCGTTAAAACTACTTGACCATTAATTTTTGTTTGAGAAGTATTTAACCGTTAGTTCTGCCAACTTGATCTTTCAATTCTATTAGAAAATCCTCAAAATTCTTTGAAATTTTATTTTTGAATTTTATAAAATGTAACCGTATCAAGAGAGATGGTAATTTTACTCTTCTCCTTCTTTTCCAATGATTCAGAAACAAATTGTTCTGCTGTCAAATATATATATATATTTTTTTTTTGCTTTTGAGTAATCGAACATTCACGTCTAATTGTTGTAACTTTATTATTATCTTCTACGTTTACTAATCTATTTTTTTCATGTATTTTCTATTCTTCTTCTATTGCAATATTTCAGGAAAAAGTTATTACTGTCAAAGTTTATTATTTTGTATAATTGAGACAAACACTTTTAGATGTTGTAAGTTTTACTATTATTTATATTTGAAGGATCTATATCCCTATCTAGAAATGCATGAGATCTCTGATATGATCTCAAGATTGATATGGAATCTTCATTCAAGTCAATCAAAGATACACCCAATTGAGATCAACCCAAAACTTTAGGTAAGAGGTTCAAGCTAATTATCATTAACCATAATGTCTTCCAATGTGATTTGATGATTTTAATACCCTAGTCAAGTATTGAAAACTCATGAGTTAGACTAAGAACCCTAGAAGAGTTATTAGAAGGACACTTAAGAACAGATGAGTTTGATCCAAAAGGATTCTCTCGATTTGAATAAAGTTGTTTGTAGAATAGGTTGTCCTACAAAATACAAATAGAAGACTATTTATAGTCTCAAGGATAAGCAGCACTAATTAGTGTCTTACAATGGTTAAAGGACCATAAAACCCTCTTAAAATAAGCTAAATGACTAAAAGGAATGAAGAAAGATCAATAAAAACTTGCAAAACATCACATTAAGTGAACAGGGGTGAAGGGCATCCGGCGTTCGCTTGAAAAGGGGAAGCACCGGACAGCCAGCTAGATGGCTACTGGAAATTCCAGTAGCTATGCCAAGCAACTGTCCAACATCGGGCAGCACTGTAGTGCCCTGGACGGTGCGTTGTGTCAAGCCATCCGGCACAGTCACAAGCTTTCTCCTAGCCAAACTTGTTCCATTGAGCCAAAAAATTTCAAAGCCTCCCGTCTTGATTTTCATGTCACCCAAGGGCTTGTTCTTCACTTGAACGCTTCTCATCATCTTTTGTGATGTCTTCAATCATCCATAAGTTGAAATTCCTCCTTGGTTGCTCTTCTTAATAAAGGGTCATATTTTCAATGTCAGCTTCAAAGTCAAGCAAGTCTTCTTTTCCTTGAACAAATTGCACCAATGCTTGCCGCAACTTTGAAGATCTTGACCTGGTGATAAGGCCGGAAGGTATCTTTGGAGTTGGATCACCATCATTCCCCCTCACCTCGAAGGGATTCATCCTCGAATTGCTTCATTTACATCAAAAGGGAAAAGATCACTAACATTGAATGTTGAACTCACATTATACTTACTTTGAAGATCCAGTCTGTAAGAATTATCATTGATCTTCTCTATAATTTGAACTGGTCCATCTCCTCTTGGCTCAAGTTTAGTTCTTCTAGATTGAGGAAATCTCTCCTGTCTCAAATGTATCCATACCCAATCACCTACATTGAATTTCATTTCCCTTCTACCTTTGTTAAGTTACTTGGCATACCTTTCATTTTGCAATTGAATGTTCTCCCTTGCTTTGGCATGTATTTTCATAACTAATTCCTCCTTCCTCTTGCATCTAAACTATCAACTTCATTCGAAGGTAGAGAGATTAAATCTAGAAGTGTCAAAGGATTATAACCATAAATCAATTCAAATGGAGAATAATGAGTAGAAGAATGTATATAACTATTATAAGCAAATTCAATGAAAGCTGAACATTCTTCCCAAGACCTCAAATTCTTTTTTATTATGGCTCTCAACAACGTTCCAAAAGTCCTATTCACAACCTCCATTTGGTCATCCGTTTGAGGATGACAAGTAGTGAAAAAACACAATTTAATCTCCAAAGGACCTTCCAAAAGTAGTTCAAGATTTTGGTATCCCTATTACTAACAATAGTTCTACGAATCCCATGCAATCTTACCATATTTTTGAAAAATAAATTAAAAACATTATGAGCATCATCAACTTTGTAACAAGCAATAAAGTAGGTTTTAGAAAATCTATCAACAACCACAAGAATTGAGTCCTTACCTGACGCAGAGCTGGCCCAGGAAGATATTCAGGAGGGCCCACGTAGGTCCAAGAGACTACAGGAGAAGTTTCAAGGCAATCGGAGATGATTCGGAGAATTTCGGAAAAGTTTATGCAGCTAAAACGTAAAAATTGAAAAGTTATAGGAGTGTCAGAATGGGCTCAAATTTGACGGGCCAATCCGGAGAGGTCCAGGGAGTAATACTCACTGCTATGCAGTGACTAAGGCCATTTTTTGGCCTCCCCGGGGTCATCTGGGTGGACTTTTGGGCCTTTTAAAAACTTTTGGGGTCTTTACCATTCAATTATCGTCAGACCCTGTTTCGAAATTTACAGAGCCTGACACAAGTGCCGAAAAGTGCAGAAGAATATACGTTGGAATTTTACCGTCTGGTAGCACGAAATCAACTCCATGAGACACAGGAGCAACTGGTAGCCCGCTATTTACATGGCCTCCGACCAGCCATCCAAGACGCCCTACAGGTGCATTCTTTCAGTAACATTACGGATGTACAGACAAAGGCAAGAGTGGTGGAAGAGAGCTTGACGCGAGCAGGCAGCAGGGGAGTCACGTTCGGTAGAGGATCCCCTACCCTTCCGCGGAATCCGATGGCAAACAGTCCAGCGTCATCTTCTTCGTTAAGGGTTTTCAATCTGCATACTCCATAAGACGAAATTCAGGGCAGTCGAGCCAGGGACCGGGGCCGCAGCAGACGAGTTCACCGGTTAACAAAGCAAATATCATCTGCCACCGGTGCCAACAGAAGAGTCATACTCACCGCTGTGCAGTGACTAAAGCCATTTTTTGGCCTCCCCGGGGTCATCTGGGTGGACTTTTGGGCCTTTTAAAAACTTTTGGGGTCTTTACCATTCAATTATCGTCAGACCCTGTTTCAAAATTTACAGAGTCTGACACAAGGGCCGAAAAGTGTAGAAGAATATATGTTGGAATTTTACCGGTTGGTAGCACGAAATCAACTCCGTGAGACACAGGAGCAATTGGTAGCCCGCTATTTACATGGCCTCCGACCAGCCATCCAAGACGCCCTGCAGGTGCATTCTTTCAGTAACATTACGGATGTACAGACAAAGGCAAGAGTGGTGGAAGAGAGCTTGACACGAGCAGGTAGCAGGGGAGTCACGTTCGGTAGAGGATCCCCTACCCTTCCGCGGAATCCGATGGGAAACAGTCCAGCGTCATCTTCTTCGTCAAGGGTTTTCAATCCGCATACTCCACAGGGAAGAAATTCAGGGCAGTCGAGCCAGGGACCAGGGCCGCAGTAGACGAGTCCATCGGTTAACAAAGCAAATATCATCTGCCACCAGTGCCAACAGAAGGGTCATTATGCTTATGAATGTCCCCGGCTAAAGCCACAATTATTGATCCAGGAAGGAATTGCAGAGGAGGATGTCGGAGAGTTCGAAGATGCTGAGGTGGCAGAGGGGAAAGAATACGTCGTAGCAGCAAAGGATGTAAGAGGAAAGAGCTTAGTTCTACCCCGAATTTGTTTAGCTCCACGGGCTGATGAGGATTGGCGACGTCGGAATATTTTCAGTACCCGTTGTACCATTGGAGTTAAAGTCTGCAAAGTAATCTTAGATACAGGAAGTTGTGAAAACGTAATTTCGCAGGAAGCTGTTCAGAAACTAGGTTTGAAGATGGAGCCGCATACCGAGCCCAACAAACTCGGTTGGTTGAACAAAGAAATAAAGGTGCAAGTAGATCAGAGATGCAGGGTGGAATTCTCGATTGGGCCGCAGTATACATGTGTTATTTATTGTGATGTGGTGCCGATGGATGCCGCGCACCTACTGCT
>JAOXNR010000001.1:20251310-20263387 GCA_028571225.1 Parsonsia alboflavescens | reverse complement strand
AGATGTATAGTTGAAGAAGAATCATTGTATAAAAGAAAGAAAAGTTACTCTTCTTTACTTTTATGCTAAATACCCATTTTACCCCTAATTAAAGTATTATCAAATAATGTTAATAGATGACTTGATCGGAAAGTAGTCGGAAAAGTGCAAATAGGATCATAACCACCAAATGAAAAAATTTTAGGGACCTTAAAGTTAAAAAAAGAAAATCTAAAAAGGGACCTTAGCTACCAAATGAAAATATTTTGGGGGACCAAAAACACCAATTTTCCAATTATTAATGATTAAAAACTTAAATTTCAATATCTTAATATATTTGTATAAAATAATAAAAAAAAAAAAACAGAATTCCGTACGTCTCTAACTCAATTTGACGTAGGATCTGATCTCATAAATATTGATCAAGTCACGTGAATTATTAAACTGAAAAAACAACATAACATGACATGGGAAAAAAGTAAATGCATTGTAAGAATATCATGACTTCACAATGACAAAAAGATATATGTTATGTATATGTGAACTTGGTCCATACCAATTTCCTTATAACTAAATATGGACAAAGAGATTTATTTTCCCACACTTCAATATATATTTTTTAACCTCATCAAGGCTAAAATGTGGAGGAAGATCGATTCAAACCGTGAGTTATGCAAACTTTATTTTTAAATCACTTGCCCACACCATGCTTAGATCTCCACACTTAAAAAAAAATAAAAAAATTTCATGATCAACCGTGACATACTACCTACTATTAAAGTGTTTCAAACTCGAGACCTTCAAGTTCTAAATATTACTGCTTATCATTTAACTAGCATGGCTTGACAATTTCCCCTACACTTGTGTCTGGTCTATATACAAAATTTTAATGATCATATGTAGAATAAATTTTGATTCATAAATGGTACTCATATAAACTGACGGTTTGACTTTGAGTTTCGTAAATTTATGTGGTCAAATTAATTTTGCAATTAATATAATAAATAGTAGACCATGACTTGGTGAGATAAAAATCTTTAATTCAAAGGGTCAATAAAATAGAAACTCCTCAAATTTTAAGGGGTTCCTTCCCGGGATGAAAATTTCTGATACTAGAGAGGATGTAATAGAGTCATTGTATAATTCATTAATTAAATTTCACCCTTTATTATCCTTCAAGTTTTTTTTTTTTTGCTTTTTATCTTCTTTAAAATTGACTTAAAAATCAAGTGATTTTTTAAAAAAATTCGATCAAAAGAACTAAAATATCTAACTATAAATTATTTAGGGACGATAAGAGCTAAAAAAAAAAAATGAAGAATCAAAACTTTCAAAAGATTTAAATTTTGAGGGGTGAATTGTACAATAAATTGGATGTAATATCCAAAAACTCAATATTTAAATTTTAAACAAATCTAGAATAGAAATAAAGGAATAATTATTTTTTTTTATTATTTTTTTAAAGCGAGTTCACGCACCCACTGTTACTCCGTCGTCTACATATGGCGGAAACAGAAAAGATTTCCAAATTTCAAATGGCGCCATGTTTCCCCTCCAAGAAACGGAAAGGATATATATTAAAAAAAAACCGAAGTGAAAGGATTTAATTGAAAATAGATTTAGTTCGAGTATATCTGAATCCTCCTGCCTTGGTCCAGACAAGTGAAGGATTGCGGTAATTTGGGCTTTTTCTCCAGGTTTTCGTAGATATATAATTCAGACATCGAAAAATCCGATGGCCGTTATACCAAGTACTGCCACCAAACCAGTTCAATTGGTGTCTGAAATGGACACTGCCGCCGATAGCAGAAATGAGAACGAAAGCAAGGTTCCGGAGGGAGAGAACAAAAATAGTGGTGTTTCTGGGGCTAAAAGATCACGCAACAAAGACCCTGGAGTTCGAAAAGTGGGTAACAGAATCTATGATCCGAAGAACGGCAACACTTGCCATCAGGTAGCCATTTCATTCATTTCTCGATAATCCCTTCTTTTTTTTCTTCTTATCCTATGAAAGTGAACATAAATTTTATGATAGCTGTTTTTCTGCTTATGTGTGAAATGAAACTGTTAGCAAGTTTGCTAATTTCCCAGTTTATGTTTATTGTTATTATTATTTTTTAAAATATTAATCGTTTATTGTGCATCCGGTGAAAAGGAATTTAGATGTTTTCTTCTTATGCAACTGGTGTGAAGAAAATTTCGACAGATATCAATGCTTCTCTTTCTCTGTCATGAGTGTTTCATTTCATTCAAAAAAAAAAGAAAAACAAAAAAGAAAGGAAGCTTTTTCCTGTCGTTACAATCGGGGAAAGACTTGGGAAAAAAATGTTTATTCATGTTCGTGATCAGGGATTCATGTCAATTAGATCACCCAGGGTTAGCACCGAACAGGTTTTAGCAATATTGATTTTTGAACTATTTATCACATCTGAAGTTCTATTGCTTGAAGGACAATCAAATAATTGGATGATATACCATGAGGGTGTTCTAGATCTCCTTTCCTTTTTAGCAAAGCAGTTAAAATATGTTGGAGATCTATTTGTTTAAGCTTTAAATGGAGGGGCATTAACTGAACAATATTAGTGTTCTTTGGGCCTCAAAACAGATTTTGTTTATTTGGATGGCAATTATCAACCATTAAAGATTTAAATTTGCTTAACTATAAATCGTTCTGTCTAATCTTTGTTTGAAATTTGATCTCTTGAAGTGCCGCCAAAAAACCATTGACTTGGCAGTAAAATGCAAGAGCATAAGAGGAAACAAGCCATGCCCCCTGAAATTTTGTCAAGCATGCCTGTTAAACAGGTGGGGTACTGAATTAATTTCCCCCAAAAGGTATCTGGCTATACACAGCTACTCATCTTACTATTTTTCTCTTGGTTTCTTCTGGATCAGGTATGGCCAGAAGGCAGAAGTGGTTATGGAATTGGAAAACTGGGCTTGTCCCAAGTGCAGTGGTAACTGCAACTGCAGTTTGTGCATGTGAGTATCATTCATTCTGTTTTTCTCCAGAATCTGTTCAGATATTCTCTAATCTTCTTGTAAAATATGCAGGAAAAAACAAGGTTTCAAACCCACTGGTATCCTCATACATGCTGCCAAGGCAAATGGATATTCTTCTGTTTTTGAGATGATGCAAGCTGGTGGGTCCAAAGTTTTGAACTGTGAAAATTCTCTGAAAGTTGATGGTAGTTCACCAGAGAAGGCAGCTGCACAAGTAACTGTGGAATCAAAATTGTCTTCATCTCCAAGCCCTGGTGAGGGATATGCAAAAGGGCAGCATGATATGGAAGTTGATGATGGTTCACCAAAGAAGAAAGCTGCACTAGAAATGGTAGAATCAAAATCATCTCCAAGCAAAGATGAGGGATCTGCAAAAGAGCAACAGGATGTGGAAGTTGATGATGTTTCATTGAAGAAGAAAGATGCACTAAAAACAGTGGAATCAAATTTGTCTTTAACTTCAAGCCATGAAGATGCCAGAGTTGAGGGTTGTTCACTGAAGAAGGAAACTGCACCAGCAATGGTGGCATCAAAATTGTCTTCATCTCAATGCCACGATGAATCCCGAGACAAGCAAGATAATGTCGCAACTGATGTCATTCCTGATATTATGATGCCTGTGGGTGCTGAGCTGAAAACTGTATGTGGAATAGAAGTGCAGCCACAAGATGTTGGCAAAGCCTTGCAGTTCCTGGAATTCTGTACTGTTTTCGGTGAGGCAAGTAATTTCTCATTCGAAGATCTTTCTTTTTGTTTATTCAATATCCTAGGCATTGGCATTAAGGCGGTTCGACATTAGCTGCTGACTTTTACTTGCATTTCATTGATATCTTTTAGCGTCATCTTTGAATTGTTGCTATAGTGTAGTAGTCACTTGCATGTGTTGTGTGTGAGTGTTGTGTTTTATATTCTACCTGTTTGCTTTCTTTGTCATGAGACATAATAGGCATCATTTTCATCGATTTAAGATTTAATTTTGGATTCTGTTGCTTGTTATTCCTTATTATTCCAAATATATTTGCACATGAGAAAAAGGCCATAGAACTTGATATTTTAGCTACTATGACTCCTCATTCATCTTTTTAACAGATTCTTGAGGCGAAGACAACTTTTTACTCCTGTAGATTGAACTTAATTTTTGATTCTGTTACTTGTTATTCCTTATTATTCCAAGTATCTTTGCACACGAGAAATTTCCATAGAACTTGATATTTTAGCTTCTATGACTCCTCATTCATCTTTTAACAGATTCTTGAGGTGAAGGGGCAACCAGAATGTATACTGAGAGATTTGATGAACGGGCGAAGTAGCCGTCCAGGAAGATTTTCTTTATCAACTCAGTTGCATGTTCACATGATATCTTTAATTCAGGAAGATCGTGGGCAGGGGTATAATTCTTTGCATTGATTATTGGTGTCAGTATATGCATACTTTTTTAAGACAGTAGAGTATCTTCCCTTGTCAATTTCCCAGATCTGGAGATTTTAGTCCAACACGTGGAAAAGATTCCTGGGTTCATGTGTTAAAGGAATGCATTTCTGGATCAGACAGAGGCTCCGAGCTGCAGTTGCTGGAGCATTTAGACAAGGGAGCTGATGGATATGAGAACCTAAATTCTTCTGATAAGCTTACAATCTTGAATATGTTGTGTGATGAAGTTCTTGGAACCTCGTAAGTTACAAGGATTCTCTGTAATGCCTTTTCCTCAATGACTTTGTATCCTTTCCTCGTTTGCATTGCACCTATAAGATTCTTTCTTTTTTTTTTTCCTTTTTGCATGTTGCAGACAGTTTCGGAGCTGGATTGATGATCAAAACTCTGAACATGCTGAGAAGGTTAAGGAACAGAAGGAAAGAATCCATTCTGCTAAAGATAAGGTGATAGAAGAGCAATCTAATTTAGTTGTCTGGTTGGATAAGATTTCTGAATATAAACTTTTTCTATAAAAAAGGCCATCTACTTAAATTCAAGTTGACATTATTAGGAGAAGCATTTGAAACAGAAAATGCAAGATGAGGTTGCCAAAGCAATTATGGAGAGAAGTGCACCTCTTTCAGCTTCTGAGCATGAAGCTCTCACTTCTCAGATAAAGCTTGAAGCAGCCCAAGCACATTTGGAGATGTTGGAGTCAACCACCATGTTTAAAAACAGTATGTCTTGAAATTCATATACAGATGTGCCTATTTCAAAGTTTTCCAGAGCTAATGGCCTAAGATAAACTGATAAATGGTAACAGTCGATCTTTATTCAGAGGATTGTGAAATTTTTCACTGTTCTTGAACTCCTTGAATTTGCTAATTTTCTAAAATGTCTCCAGGAAACCATGAGCTAGAAGTATTGTCATGCCTTGGTTGTCAACAGGAACAGTTGATTCACAGTTTCTTGTATTCGGTTTCACTAATGCCATGTAATGAGAGTAAAAGCAAAAGAAAATATTGAAAACAGTGACCCTTTTAGTATTCTGATTCTCAAAGAGGCACTGTTTCATTTTCAAATAGCCAAGATACTTTGGTTCTTTCCTCCTAGTCGAACTTTTACTCTTTTATTCACCCTATGTATATGGGTAACTTCTTAATTTATATAACCTAATTAACATGATGTGGCATATGTTTCGATTTTCTCTTTCATCTAACTGTAGGAAATCGAACATCTGAAGCTGTTCGGACAGAATGCGTCCATTCTGATTTGAATGGTCATGTATACTGGAGACTCAAGTGCATGTCTGATAGCTCCCAAATGCTTGTTCAAGGTGGGTTTTTATCCATTAGCTTGGAAGGTTCTTTTTAACTTCTGAATATTGAAGTCCTAGATCTCTTTTCCGGGATGCACAGATGTAGGAATGGAGGATACTGCTACTGAGGATAAATGGTTTTCCCTAGACGATGAACAAAAAGAGGTGGTTGAGCAGCATGTGAACAAGTTAAGGTAAAAAACTATTCCAGTGGAAGTGGGTTCCAATCAATCTCATTCTGATTTGGTGGTTCATCTATTAAATCTCTTCATTGATCTTTCTGCATGTAGTAGGAGGAGAAGAAGAAGGGTTGCAAAGGTGGCACCAATACAGCAGTGTGGAAACAATATAGCTACCCAGGGAAACTAACATGATAATATTTGTCAATGCAATCTCTGGAGTGTACTATAGTGTTATATTAACCGTCAGAAGGAAGAATCACAGATGGAAGATATACTTCTAGAGTAACTTGGAAACGTTTTAGCATTGTTACATTTTTGGAGATAAATCTCCCAGTTCTGGAAAGTAATTTTAGTGGGCAACAATTTATTCATTGGAGCTAATGTGATGAATTGTTACTGGATAGTGTTTTGATATTTACTAACTCAACTTTGTTTATACTTCATATCGGTTACATTTGGTTGACCTTTACCATAATCCATGTCATACAAGGGTAGAGGATGTGCTAGACCTAAGATGATGGAGCCTTCAAACATGTGTAAAGGATGTTTATTCCTCTTAGTGTTGGCATAGAATTTTGACATTGCACATCAGTCTCACCTGAGTTTTGCTACTGGGCCAGGATTCAATCTTTAGATGCATAAATATTAGGTTGATGTGTATGTGTGATTTTGGAACTTGTAAGAAAGGGTTAGAAGGTATATGCCAATGGAACTTGTAATGGGGGATATTTGGTAATAAGATGCATGTAGTCTTTGGTAGTTAGCATGTATCACTTATAGAGCTGGGAGGTCATTGATAACTGGTCTTAGATGCGAGATGGTCTTAGATGTGGGATTGTGCCTAAAGAAGAGTTGGCTTTTTGATCCTGAACGGTAACCATATTTCGAGTCATTTTGGAAATGAATTTCTCTTGATGTGTTCACGCTTGTATGAGGTTTCAGGATTTCAATCTTTAACCCTGATTTGAGAGATTATTTTCCATTATTATGTCGATGAAAAATGCAGCCATATCATGCCTAATGTTACCTATATTTTACACCTTTTGAACTCCATCTCCCAACTATAAAGAGATTGCATTGTTCCTTTCTTTCTGAACACGCTGGAATTGCTTTAGAACAAGGTTGGCGAGGCTTCGATCTCTTTCTATCAATTGTGGATTTGAGTCCCACACAAGGGAATTGTCCATTTTACTTGAAAGAGTTTGAATAGTGCCTTGTATTTTCGGGAGAGGAAGAAGAACAAAAGTCTGCCAAAGTTTTACACGGCAAAAATTAATTCAAGAAATAATGTCTATTACATTCTTTTTCCTTCGAGTCAGTGAGCCTGAGCCCTCACAAGTACCACTTCCATTTTCCTATACAAAATACTACAATATTCTGAAAGCATTGGAAGATCTACAATATTGTGTTGGAAATGAGTCGTACTTCATACAAATCGTTTTCTCCTTTCACTGCGTTCACATGAATACAAAAGTTAAGCATATTAACCTTTTTAGATGGAAAAGCCATAAGTAGCAATAAGACATATAGGACTTACCAACTTCAGCTGTAATCCCTGGTCCAAAGAATGATGCAAATTTGGCCTGAGAGATCCAAAAGGACATATTCTTAATATATTTGAAACCCTCCCCACATAAAACATAACAAGTAGGGAAGAAATTAAAGAAGCAGTTCTTGTACTTGTAACGGGATATAATGGAACTGTGGTACCTCTCTTTGTTCAAAATCTGACAACTGTAGAGCTTTTGCCTCAAACACCAATATTAGACAATATTTACCATCTTCAGTGACCTGAAAGTTACAAAATTGTGAAGCTTAACAAAGAATAGAAAACAAAAAAAAAAGAAAAAAGAAACTAGCAAATCAGGTATTTGTAAGTAAGCCCTTTTTGGCAATAAAAACAGGAAGCGTATTGAATATCCAGGAAAACAGGAGTTAATCTATGGGAATCTGCCAATAGATAATAATACTATAGTTAAAGATCTCATGCAACATAAATATGACATTTATCACTAAGCAGGAGAAGGAGGCTATGTTGGAAGATATATACAGTCATCCTATCATGTAAATCATGTTATAGAAAAGATCTCGGATTTGTGAGCAGACTGATGAAATACAGTTCGTTCATCTATGTAAGGAATAGTAAAAATATTGGTTTTCTGATGAGAAACGTGAGCAAGTTGAAGAAGCATACTTCTTCTCGGATCATCTGCAAAACTGGGGCACTCCTCCGTGGAATTCCTCCTCCCTGTGTAGGGGAAAAAAAAATGAAGGTCATATTTACTGAATATTTCTAGTTTTAATGTAGTTTCAAACTTGAACAGGCCCTTGGTGCTTTATTTTTGAAAAGTAGAAACAACTGGAGCCTCAGAACATATTAACTGTTGAACCTTCTAGGGTTTTAAATGGTTAATCACCAGGAGTATACTCTTAAGAATATCAAGGTGTAAGAAGACTCAAAAATAGGGTCAGAAATTTGAGTATAGAGTACCTCCTGTGTCTTCATGGTGTATTTCCTATAACCACCATGTGATCTAATAATTTGAGTGTTCATGAATATGAAGTTTTATTTTATCTCAATTCTCATCTATCTTTTTTTCATGACTATAACTCATAGATGTACTGCAGGACATTCACAGATATGCATTTAACTCTAAGCCATCTTCACAGTAGGTGATGATATTTCTCCTTTTCTCTTCTTGGGGTGGGGTTTTGATTTTGACAGTTGCAGAGCTAGGCCCTAAAGGTGAGGAGGGGCACAAACTCAACCATATTTATGCATAGGATAATACAATAGAGTCACCCATGTGTATTTACAAATGTTAACTTTTTGTTGACCTTGTAAATACACATGGTGCAGTCTGCACCCTATAATATTTCTCTACATACATATTTCAAAAAAGAAAAAAAGAAAAAAACCAAACATGCATAAATCATATTATTTTTACATATGAATAAAAAAAAATTATGATCACAATTGTCCTCGACACAATGAAATTTTGAATGGTTAATTCAATGCCTACATCCTTGAAAACATCCCTATTCGATTATGAAATCGATTTTTGATAATTATTATAGAAAAAAAGCTCTTTCAACCGTTGACATGGGAACTGGTAATGTCAAAGCCATCTTTATAAAATAAGGTTATTAGAAAACAAACCATTCGATTATGAAATGGATTTTTGATAATCTTTATTGAAAAAATGTTCTTTCAATTGTTGACATAATAACTGGTAATGTCAAAGCCATCTTTATAGATAAGATAATAAGAAGAAAAAAAAAAATATTTTTCTTGCCATATAATTTTGAATTGTGATAGGGTCTTCTTGATACTTGAAATGTACGGAAGAAAAACAATGGCTTCTCAATTATTGTTTTTTAAGTATTTTTTTTCCTAAATACACTCACAAAAAGATTCTTGGTGAACACGAAGTTTTGGGTGAAAAATTTAGAAATTGAAATTAATAAAAAATTTCCTTTTGTTAAAATTTTAGTTTTAAAAGGATTTTATTATATTATTTCTAAATGAAATGTACAGGACCTAAAAAATTTGGAGGGTACTCAAAAAAAAAAAAAAACCTAAATAAAAGGTTATTACCAAAACTATAACACTTATTACATTTTTTTTTTTTGGTTTTCAGGATCACCCTAAGTTAACAGTAGCTCCTGCCCTGCTTTTGAATGAAATGAGGAGTAAAAGTGACAAGAAAGGGGTGGAAGGAAAAGAGAAAGTAATATCTCTATTTTTGGCCAGATAAAAACTAGGAAATTACCTGGCCATATTGGAAAATCCTTTTTAGTGCCTCGTCTAAATGTTGTTCATCACCATAACGATAACGCGTGACATCATTTCTGACCTAATAAACAAGAGATGAAAAATCTGCATAAGAGCTAGGAGTTGCAAATCTATCCCAAAATGTAATAGATATCTTAAAATGGTAAGATCTGCATGACAATTATAAGTACTTATTTGGCTGAATTAGGCACCAGTAAAACTAAAATTTGTCATGCTAGATAAATGCTTTGCTGTGACACATATACATTCAAAACATGTCCCAGAAAACAAACTTCACCTGCTTAAGGATAGGAGTTGCACATTGTTCCCTCAATGCTTGAGCATCGGAATAGGTCAAGCAGGGGACAGGTTTGAGCTCAGCATACTGCAAGAGCTTAGAACTCACAATTAAAACAGAAATTTGTTCACAATTTAGAAACATTCTAAACCCATAAAATGGCAGCAAAGCAATCACCTTAAGAGCCATCCCAATGATCGCAAGAGGAAAGCCATATGTCAGCATAATGGCAGACCATTCAGATCCAGGGAGGATGTTAAAATATGCCCCAAAACCGTACCTGTATTTTGAGAAAAATGAAGATATAGATACACTTTCATTTACATTTTGCATTGGGGATTTGCAGATGTTTTCTTTATATATATAATTTTAATGCTTTATTTTTATGTCGGGTGGAATGGGGGTGTGGAAGAGCAGAATTACTATTTTGAAGATTTTTCCAATGAAATGTACTTACGAGAGAAGTGAAACACCTACTCCTAACCCAATGACACCAAATGAAACCTGCATATGTAAGGTAAAGACATGAAAAGTAAGATAAATTTAAAGCATCTCAACATAAAAACACACAAAAAAGAAGAAAAAAGAAAAAAAGAAAGATAAGATTGGGAAACAAATTCCAGTTGAGCCAATTGCAAATCTCCTTCATTTCCAGCTCTCATATTTTCAGAGTACTGTGCCACCATGTTAGTGAAAGGCAAAGCATGTAGAAGAGCTAATACATCTAAATACTTTGAATTTTATAAAAGACTTGAATTTCTGAATACCAATAAGTTAACTTCCAAATTTGTTCCTTTAAGAAGAGCACAACGTCCTAAAACTCTGTCCTTTACTAAGAAACCTTCTCATGAACCAAAAGGCAAAATTCATGTAAGCAATAAACAGCCACTTCAAAGAAGAATCTAGTCATATAAAATACATGGACCCTCCATGATGTTCTTGTTCTAACAATTTGGACTAAATTTTAACTAGGAGTTTTAAAGTTCAGATTATTACAACAATTATACATTTTGATTCTTCACACATTGAGAGCCCTAAATATCTACATCATCTTGCACCAACTGGAATGCCCCAAACAACAATTTATTTCCCCCATATTTGTATAATTTAAAGAAAATTTCTTCTACCACAAAGAATCACAAGAAACCCATATAAATAACAAAGTGAGACCTAACAAAATTATGAGACTGAAAAGAACCTCCGACAGTGTTTCTGTGTACCTTTGCAAGGGTAAACCCACCGTCATCTGGTACGAGAGACTTATCAACAGTTGTGGTCTGAGTTGAATCGGCAGCTTTGGTGATTGGTCTGAGCCGGAGATGATTTTGTGTCTTTCCTACAAGTGGTTCTTGAATGGTGGGTCTAAGTGTCGGTCTATTTAGAGAAAGAAGACAGTTACAGTTGAAGCAGTACCGGAAACGCTGCGAACAGAGGACAGTTCCTCCGCCTCCGGCTCCGGCAACTGAAGCTGCCATTGTAGCAGCTGCTTTCAGGGTAAAAAAAATCTTCGTCTGAAGCGTATGGAGGAGATGGAAGGGAATGGTTTGCAGTTTGGTACCGGTGGAGGGAATTCTCTCAGTCTCAACCGCCAATTCTAACGGAAGATGACGTGGCATAGTTTTCTCCTATCTTCTCTAATTTTTTCCCCCAATTTTATTTATTTCTGGACCAAATTAGTAATATATTCATTAGCATGTCAAGAAGAACTTTGTGCATATGTGAAGTTCAATTTCATCTTTAAATTCATACTTTTGTCTCAGTGACATAAATAACATTCAAAACTAAATTTTAAAAATTCTTAACTTAAAATCTAATGCTCCAAAATAATTTCCCAAAAAAAATTATTTTCTAAAGTTTTTTAAATATTTGATGTCATCTTTATTTTATTAATTAGAAATTTGGCTGTATATATATATATATACACTTAATTCTTCTCAAAAGTAATCAAATAATTTACTCAAATTAAATATTAATTTCTCAAATTCGTTATTAAAATCACATGAAAAGGGTTATATAGATTTTAAAAACCTTAATAATGAAGATAATTTAAATAATGAGGTGCAGTGGGCACACCATCAGAAAATAAAGAGAGTGATTGTTAGTTTACTA
>JAOXNR010000001.1:20237744-20249301 GCA_028571225.1 Parsonsia alboflavescens | reverse complement strand
GTTCGGTGATCAATGGGATTACATCACATCTTCTTTTTTCGATATAAATATTTAATGAATAAGTATACTCGAATTTCTGAAAAAATAGAGTTAAACGAATAAGCTTAAACATTTTTAATATTAAGAATAATACAAGGTCACTTTAATCTCAATTAATTACTAAAAGTTTTAAAATTTTGAGTTAACTTGTATTAATTCCATCTATTCGTTTAATCAACTCTCAAGCTTTAAGATGCGTTAAAACTAGCAAAAAGTGTGGGCATAATTGCAAGAAGTTGTTTTGTATAAATGATAAATTATTTTCAAAACGTAGTATATTATTTTACATCATTGCAGGTTATTATATACTAATAATAGTTATACGAAAAATACTAATATAAAAATTTATTGCCCATCATTAATAAATAATTGAAAGTCTTCAAAAGAAAAAAAAAATAAAAATCACAATTTAATAAGAAATTAACATGGAATTAAATCTTCACGAATTCATATCTCACTTGACTTTCTTTTTTTTTTTTTTCATAAATTATAATAAAATTTGTACTTTTAAGAAAATAAATGATAGTAATATTCTGCATGCTAGGAAATCTCAGTCCCTAAAGACTAAAAGTTTTCTTTATATATAATATTTTTATATATATTAGCACCTCCAAGTTAAAAAAATTGAAAGGTTTTTTTTTTTTTTTTTTTTAGCGATGTCTGGATCAATTCTTACAAATCTCGACATTCCTCTAATCCAGGAGGATATTGGTAGGATTCGAACTTGAAGCCTATTATCTTCACGCTTACCATTTCACCCATTGAGTTGTCCTCAAAAAGATAAAAAATTGAAATTACTTGCTTTATCTTCAAACCTTCACGTAAATACAAAATACATTAAATGAAAAAAAAAAAACAATAATTTCAAGAATCTAATACACACCTTCAATATAATACTTTTAAGAAATACAATTATATAAATAAAAAATGAATAATATGAAAATTTTTAAAAATTCACATCATCAAATAACATTAATCATTACCTCCATGCTCATACCAACCGACAACGCTGCCTTTGTCCATTGTTGTAACTTTCCAACAGTAGTGGATTTAGGTTCATGGTTGTTTGACAACCCAAGGTTTTTCTCGATTTGGGTTTCCTCCTTAAAAATCTCTTGTGTCCATTTGTTTATTGCTTTCTGTCTTAGTAGTTCCTTTAAATTTTCAATTGGTATCAGAGCAGGTTGTCGTGATGGAAAACAAGTACACGATACTGATGCTCAATGAGAATAACTACACAAACTAAAAGTCTCGGATGATCACCTATTTGCAAAACATTGATGGACATGGTTGATTTATACAAACATCCTAAGAGTGAGAACAATATAAATGACAAGAGATCCAGGGACATGACAAAAGAAGAACTTGCAGAATATAGTTGGATAAGAAAAGCCTCAATGCAATCTCAGCGTATATTGAACCTGAACAATATACTAAGATCTCAATATGTACAACCTCTACGGAAGCTTGGGATATTCTTGCTTTTACATTCGAAGGAGCAACAAATGTCAAAGAGGTGAAAATTCAACAACTCAAACTTGCATTTGATGCCCTACACATGGATGAAGCTAAGAAAGTTGGAGAGTTTTATGCCAAACTCCAGAGCATTAAAAATCAAATCATCTTGTTGGGAGTGAAAATTCCAAAAGGAGAGATTCGTAGATCACTAACTTATAAGCTGAAATTAAGATTGAATGTTTGAAGGAATTCAAAAATGTTGATTATATGGACACAGAAGAGTTGTTGGGTTCTCTACAAACGTTCGAGATGAGCAAGGATATTGGACATAGAAAGAAAAAAGGAATCATTAACTCTCAAAGAGTTGGTAGCAGCTGCGATCACCAGGAATTTGTCAAGTCTAACTAATTAGCAAATTATCAGTCAGTAAATGAACTTCTCAGTTCCTATGAGTCCATACACAGCTACTCCAACGACGAATGATAGTCTTCCACTCACATTCGTTCCAGGTGATCAAAATTACAAGCAAGAGGTGACCTTTTAAATGTTATGGAGGAAGATGTTGCTTATCTCACTCAAAAGGAGATCAGTCACATCCAATAGAGAAAGGGAGGAGGTTTCAAATAGAATTACAAATTTGATAACCAAGGGGGTCCAATTGCTAAGAATCAATGTTTTTGGACGCAAGGGATTTGGGCACATGGCAAAAGAATGTCCAAATAGATTGAAGAAATCTCTCTTTGCTCAAACTAATAAAGGACCGCCATTTGATGGTCCAATTATTTTTGCTCTGAATGGTACCTCTAACTCTTTTGTATATGGTGATCAAGATGATGAGTTGATAGCCTTTGATAGCCTTGTTGCAGCAAATACAAAAGAAATGGGAAGATTAGCAAAGGGTCACACAAAAGTTGTCACTACGAGTTGAAAACTGGGAAGAGGTAATCACTTAGATGAATTTGAAGGACCAAGGTAAGGAAATGTTAACAAAGTTTTGTTCAGATACATAGAAAATTACTCAAGGGTCTGAGACATTGGACGAAATTTTGAGTTCCTTGAAACCACACAAGTCTATGACTGGAATAGGGTATCAAGGTAAGGTATCAGATAAGACTCAATTCATTCCTTCATCACTGAAACTGTTTCCAGAAGAGATTGAATAATTTGAAACAAGTATGTTCATACCTATTTTTACTTTTTGTCACAAGAAGGGTTATATTCATCCAAAATGTTTCAAGTTGGAATATCTAACTAAGTTAAAAATGAAGGAACAAAAAGTAAGGAGAACAAAACCAGTATGGGTGAGGAAATTTAGTAATCTATGTAATGTAGCATTTGCAGCTATGCACACACCTGATAAATCTTCTTGGCCTTTAGATAATGAATGTTCAAGGCATATGACAGGTTCTATATCTAACCTTGTTGACTTTACAGGAAAAATGCTGGGAAAAGTGACATAGGGAGATGGGAGCAACGCAAGCACAAAAATTTGAGCTCTAGGTGATCAAGAAATAGGAGATGTAGTCTTGGTTAACGAACTCCAAACCAATCTTCTCAGTATAAGTCAATTGAGTGCCTAGAAGATAACGAGTGATCTTAAGAGCAATGATCATGTATCCCGACTGATGAGTACTGTTGCGCACGGCAAGTACAAGTTTTTTTTTACTATGTGTCCATATGAAGAGGAACCTCGACGTTGTCAAAACTTATGATCACTTTCTAAAATTGATTTTCACTTCTAGACACTAGATTCACCTTGCCATTGTCATTGGTAAGAGTTATGATAACCTGGTTTGTGAATATTGCAACTATTGTAGCTCCTGGCACTCTGAGAAGATCATGGTTGATCACCTAATAGGTTGTTTGCAAAGCTTGAAAATTTGTTGGAGTAACTATCATTTTATAACTAATAAGCCATTAGCTATGTTGAGAACTAGTTCATAATTTTTTTTTATGGCTACTTTCTTTATGAATTGAAAAAGTTTTGTTTGATATGATTTGATTTGTTTGATTTATTTTCTTTGATTCAACTTAACATATATGCAAGGTCATGTCAAGGGGGAGATAAAGTAGAACAAATTGAACCAATTTTCAAAACTTATTATTATTAATATCCTTGCTAGTTCTCAAGGTATTTGATATGCTTGAATATGTGATTGCTTGGAGAGATTTTCCAATAGTTGCTCTCATGATTGCTGATGACATTGGGAAAAGCAAGAAATTGGTTCGCCGATGTTGCATCATCAAGATGATCTAAGTTGTGGTCAAGGTATGTATGCTTTGAATGTGATCACTAATACTACGGACTCTTCTGATAACCTGTTGCAGGTAGCCAATGACCAAAAAATAGGTGATCACATGTATCACAAGGCAATCATGTAGAAGAGAGCAATCAAGAGAAATCCAGCAAAAGGAACGAGACTTGAAAGCTTTGAGGAGATGAGGCCATAAGTTAGCGTGAATTGATCTAAGTATGCTAGAGACGTGATCACCAGGTTTTGAGTAACCACAGCTAGTCAAGCAGACAATGCATGTAGTGTAATGGTGTGTTCAAGGGTATTGTCATGCAGAATGGATAGGATATCTAGATGATAAACAACTATGAGTAATTGTTACACTATGTTCAAGGGTATCACTTCATGTAATCATGTTACCATTGATGACCTTACTGATTTGTGGCAAAGTAAGAAACAAAACTGTAGGTCATCATCGATGATAAAAAATAAATATAAAGTTGTGAATAATTGCTATACACGAATGTCGTGGATGGATCAAATGCCAACTGATTATGGTCTCTGTCAAGAAACCATGAGTATATTTTGTGATCACCTAAGTACAGTCACATA
The DNA here is from genome assembly GCA_028571225.1 of Parsonsia alboflavescens. NCBI lineage: Eukaryota > Viridiplantae > Streptophyta > Magnoliopsida > Gentianales > Apocynaceae > Parsonsia > Parsonsia alboflavescens. The sequence continues at coordinate 20,244,958 of JAOXNR010000001.1, read as the reverse complement.
TTCAAGAATCTATTGCTACACTTTCAAACCGATCACATAGTGAGGGTGATGCTGGGCATGATTGCCGTGGCGACTGGTCCGAGCTCGGATTGGGCTCAAATTTGACCGGATGACCCGGAACGGTCCAACGATCAAAAAACACTACTATGCTATGATGCAAGGTGTTTTTCGGCCATGCAGAGTCCGCTTGATGGAGTTTTGGCCATTTTTCAGTTTTTACTGGCATTGTCATAATTTTTCAGTTTTTAAGTGGCAGTTTTGTACTTTACTATTTTCTAGGGGTATTTTTTGCAATTTCTTTACTTTTTGATTCCGATTAGGTTTAGGGTTTGTTTTTGGCTTTAAATATTTCGTTTCTCATTGTTTTCGACAGCTTTTGATTAATTAAAATTTTTGACTTTGGAAGTTTTTTCCAGCTTTTCTTTTGTTTAGCCATTTTTTTCGACATTATTCTTGCATCAGTTGGTATCAGAGCCTTAGGTTGCTGAAATCAATGGCTGATCAGATTTGTGGAGGTCGTGGATAGCGTCGTGCTAGAAGGGGATGCGGAGTCGTTCCTGAGGAAGACGAACCGCTTCGTCAATGAGACCTACAGGAAGTTGAGAACGAAAATGCGGAACAGAGAAGGTGAATGCAGGACTTGGAGCGGCAACTAGAGGAGGCGCGGTTGGATGTTCAGTCCGTGGAGGGTGTGGAATCGGAGATTGAATCCGATGATGAGAAGGAAGATGATAATCCATTTGCGACGTTGAATCGAGGGTGACAAAATTGATCGGAATGATGTGGTCGACAACCATCTTCTTTCCAGAATTTCGGCATGAAAATTGAGATTCCCGATTTTGAAGGTAGGGTGCATCCTAATGAATTTTTAGATTGGTTACATACGATGGAGAGGATTTTCGATCTTCAAGATTTGACGAAAGAACAGAAGGTTAAGATCGTGGAAATTAAATTACGGAAACATGCTTCGATCTGTTGGGAGCACGTTAAAAAGCAACAAGCCAGAGAGGGAAAGTCGAAAATTTCGACTTAGGAAAAGATGAAGAAAGTGCTGGGGAAAAGTTCCTACCAGTACACTATCGGCAAGAGGCATTTTTTGATTATCATTCCATTCGGCAACGGAAGTTATTAGTGGAGCAATACATCGCGGAGTTTCATCAACTACGCATGAGGTGCGAAGTCGCTAAAAAAGACGAGCAGACGGTGACGCGATTTTTATCAGGGTTGAAATTTGAGATTGCTGATGTGGTTCAACTACAGTAGTTTTGGATGTAGGAGGATGTTTGCAGATTGGATTTGAAGGTCGAGGGGTAGCTTAGGCGGAAGGGCTACAGTTTGGGCTCTACGGTTTTCAGTCGATTCCAGAACAAACCTAGTGGGCAATCATCATCTTCATGGGTGGTGGCTGTGAATGAGAGTGAAAAGGGCAAGACGGTGACGAAGGACAGTTCGTAGAGCCGAACTAGCAAAGATGCGGCCACGGGGGTGGCGACCAAGCGGTGTTTTAAGTGCTAGAGTTTTGGGCACTTGATTGCAAACTGCCCAAACAGGCAGTTCGTGACTCTTAGCACGGAGTTGTTTGAGCTGAGTTTTGACTAGGACGGACAGGAAATGCAGAATGAGGAGGAGGTCTTATATGCAGATTCGGGAGAATCCCTGATGATTCAACGATTAGTAAGTGTGGCGGCGGAAGATGAGTCTTGGCTTTGACATAACATCTTCCATACTCGGTGCACTACCAGGGGAAATGTGTGTAACATGATTATTGATGGAGGCAGTTGCGAGAAAGTGGTCTTGACAACAATGGTCTTAGGATTGGAGATAGTGGAGCATCTACAGCCCTACAAATTGTCGTGGCTAAAGAAGGTCAATGAAGTTAAGGTCAACAAGCGGTGCCTGGTACAGTTCTCGATTGGGAAGAGGTACGTTGATGAGGTAAGGTGTGACGTGGTTCCCATGGATGCTTGTGACATTCTGCTAGGGAGGCCGTGGTAGTATGATCAACGAATGAAGCATGACGGGTTCCGGAATACGTACACCTTCAGCAAGGTCCTTCAGATTTGAGGAAGGAGATGACAAAGGCTCTGTTGTCTAGGGCTGATTTCCGAGGAGGTGATGGAGATTTTTGCCTTGGTGGTTATGGAGCAAAAAAGAAGATCATTCCGAGTTTCCCAAGGAGATTATTCCTTTGTTGCGGGAATTTGCCGATGTAATGCTAGAGGAGATGCCTTCAGGACTGCCACCTATGAGGGATATTCAGCATTGTATAGACTTCGTGTCGGGGGATGCAATTCCGCATAAGGCAATCTATCATTTGAGTCCCCAACAGCATGAAGAGTTACAAAGGCAGGTGCGGGAGTTGATGGAAAAGGGGGTTGTCCGAGAGAGTATGAGTCCTTATGCAATACTAGCATTGCTGGTGTCGAAGAAAAATGGTTTGTGGCAGATGTGCATCGACAGTCGGGCGATAAACGAGATTACCATCAGGTATAGATTCACAATTCCCGGATTTGATGACTTGATTGATCAGTTGCATGGAGCGTCTATCATTTCGAAGATAGATTTAAGGAGCGGATATCATCAGATTCGGGTTCGGCCAGGAGATGAGTGGAAAATCTCGTTTAAAGCGCGAGATGGGCTGTATAAGTGGACGGTCATGCCGATTGGGTTGTCGAAACCGCCCAGTACTTTCATGAGGTTGATGAACTAGGTGTTTCGTCCATTCATAGGGCGATTTGTGGTGGTGTATTTCGACGACATTCTGATTTTCAATGGTTCTTTTATGCAGCATTTACAACATTTGAGAGAGGTATTTGAGGCAGTAAGGGAGCAGAAGTTGTTCTCGAATCTGAAGAAGTGTCACTTTTTGACAGATCAAGTGACGTTTTTGGGGTACATAGTGTCGGGTGAAGGTATTCGGATGGATCCTGCAAAAGCGGAGGCGATTCTAAAGTGGGAGACACTGAGGACGATGTTTGATGTTCGAAGTTTCCATGGATTGGCGTCATTCTACAGGCCATTTATTCGAGGTTTCAGTTCCATCATTGCACCATTAACGGATTGTTTGAAACAAAATCGGTTCATATGGACTGTAGAGGTAGATGCGGCTTTAAAATTACTGAAACAAAAGGTAACCGAAGCTCCTGTATTAGTATTACTCGACATTTCTGAAATTTTTGAAGTACATTGTCATGCTTCAAGAGTGGTAATTAGAGGAGTTTTGAGTCAAAGTGGCAGGCCGGTAGCTTTCTTCGATGAGAAGCTTAATGAGGCAAAACAACGGTGTTCAACATATGATAAGGAGTTTTATGCAATTGGGTGGAGTTTGGAGCATTAGAGGCATTATTTGGTGTCCAAGGAGTTTGCCTTTTTTTCGGATCATGATGCATTGAAGTTCATGAATGGACAGCATAAATTCAATGCACGACATGCGAAGTGGTGGAGTTCTTGTAAACCTTCAGTTTCTCCATTCAACGCAAGGCTGGCATACTAAATCGAGTGGCAGATGCATTGAGCAGGAGGCATACCTTGTTGAACACAATGTAGGTCAACGAAAATCGGATTTGATTCGTTTTTTGACTTGTATAGAGGTGATCCGGAGGTCAAGGGTGTTTGGGAGAGTGTCAGAAGAGACCACAATAATTGTTCATGATTCAGGACAGGTTTCTTGTTCGAGGGAATCGGTTGTGTGTTCCTGATTCATTGTTGACAGCATCCATTATGGATGAGCGTCATGCTGGAGGGTTAGCCGGACATTTTGGAATTGACAAGACGTTGGCATTGATGCGGGAAGATTTTTATTGGCCTAGAATGGAGCGGGACGCGATTTGATGTGTTCAGCGATGCAAAATTTGTCATATTGCTAAAACTAAAAGTAGCAATGCTGGATTGCATTTGCCATTACTTGTTCAGTTGGCACCTTGGCAAGATATCAGTGTCGATTTTGTTTTGCGGCTGCCAAGGACGCAAAAGAACAAGGATTCGATTACGGTATTGGTCGATAGATTCTTGAAGATGGCACGTTTTGTTCCTTGCAACAAAACGTTTGATGCATCACAAGTGGCTAGGTTGTTTTTGCAGGAAATTGTCAAATTAAATGGAATACCAAAGTCAATCACCTCCGACAGAGATGTGAAATTTGTCAGTCATTTTTGGCGAACTCTTTGGAGGTATTTGGGCACCAAATTGCAATTCTGCTCTTCTCATCACCGGCAAACGGATTGAAAAATGGAGGTCGTGAATAGAAGCTTAGGAAATCTGTTGCGAAGTTTACTAGGAGACAAGCTACGACAGTGGGACTTGGTGCTACCATAGGCCGAATTTGCGTACAACCATTCAGTAAACCGGATGACGGGGAAGAGTCCATTTGAGATTGTTTACGGAAGCAATCCAGCTACTCCATTAGATCTTAATCCGTTACCAGTCCACCACCAGTTCAGTTCCGATGTAGAGGAGCATTCTCAGTAGATCAAGGAGTTGCATTCCCAAGTCTATGATCGGATCAATCAACAAAACTTATGATACAAACAAAGGGTCGACAAGCATCGGAAGAAGGTAGTATTCAAGGAGGGCGATCTAGTTTGGATTCGTTTGAGGAAGCAGAGATGTCCGGCAGGCAGACTTGGGAAATTACAACCACGTGCATTTAGGCTATTCAAGGTATTGGAGCTGATTAAGGACAATGCATTCAAGATTGATTTGACTGGCAACTACAACGCATCGGGTACTTTCAATGTAGTTGACTTGTCACCTTACCAATCCGAGGATGAGGATGGCTTTGCTCATGATTTCACTGGCGAGGAGGAGTTAGATTCGAGGGCGAATCTTTTCCCATTCAGGGAGGATGATGCCGGGCACGATTCTCAAGGCGATTGATCTGAGCTTGGATCGGGCTCAAATTTGACCAGGTGACTCGGAACGGCCCAACGATAAAAATTCACGACTATGTCATGTTGCATTTTTCTTGATGGAGTTTTGGGCATTTTTCTGTTTTCAGTGGCGTTATTGTAATTTTTTAGTTTTCAGTGACAGTTTCATTAATTACTGTTTTCTCAGGGTATTTTTGCAATTTCTTTACTTTTTGATTCCGATTAGGTTTAGGTTTTGTTTTTGGCTTTAAATATTTCGTTTCTCATTGTTTTCGACAATTTTTGATTAATTAAAATTTTTGACTTTGGTCGTTTTTCCATAGGTTTTTCTAGCTTTTCTTCTGTTTAGCCATTCTTTTTGACATTATTCTTGTATCAGTTGGTATCAGAGCCTCAAGTTGCTAAAATCAATGGCTGAGCAGATTCGTGGAGGTTGTGGACAGTGTTGTGCTGGAAGGGGACGTGGAGTCGTTCCTGAGGAAGACAAACCGCCTCGTCAACGAGACCTACAGGAAGTCGAGAACGAAAACGTGGAATAGGGAAGGCGAATCCAGGACTTGGAGTGGCAACTGGTGGAGGCACGGTTGGATGTTCAGTCCAAGGAGGGAGTAGAATCGGAGATTGAATCTGATGATGAGAAGGAAGATGATAATCCGTTTGCGGCGTTAAACCAAGGGCGACAAAACCAACCGGAACGACGTGGCCGACGACCATCTTCTTTCCAGAATTTCGACATGAAAATCGAGATTCCCGATTTTGAAGGTAGGGCATATCCTGAAAAATTTTTAGATTGGTAACATACGGTGGAGAGGATTTTCGATCTTCAAGATTTGACGGAAGAACAAAAGGTTAATATCGTGACAATTAAATTGCAGAAACATGCTTCGATTTGATGGGAGCACGTTAATAAGCAAGGCGGCAGATTGGGAAAGTTGAAAATTTTGACTTGGGAAAAGATGAAGAAACTGTTGTGGAAAAAGTTCCTGCTGGTACACTATCGGCAAGAGGTTTATTGATTATCATTCCATTCGGTAGTGGGAGTTATCAGTGGTGCACTACATCACGGAGTTTGATCGGCTACACATGAGGTGTGACGTCACCGAAGAAGACGAGCAGATGGTGGTTAGGGCTGAAATTCGAGATTGCTGATATGGTTCAACTACAGCAATTTTGGAGGTATGGGGATGTTTGCAGATTTGTTTTGAAGGTCGAGGGGCAGCATAGGCTGAAGGGCTGCAATTTGGGCTCTAGGGTTTTGAGTCGATTCCAGAACAAACCTAGTAGGCAATCATCATATTCAAGGACGGCGGTTGTGAATAAGAGTGAAAAGGGTAAGGCGGTGACCAAGGACAGTCCGTAGGGTCGAACCAACAAAGATGTGGCCCTAAGGGCGACGACTACGCGGTGTTTTAAGTGCCAGGGTTTTGGGCAATTTGTCGCAGACTTCCCAAACAAGCAGTTCGTGGCTCTCACTGAGGAGTTACTGTAGCCGGGTTTCAACCAGGACGAAGAGGACCTGCAGAATGAGGGGGAGGTCGTATATGCAGATTTAGGAGAATCAATGATGATTCGTCGTTTGGTAAGTGTGGCAGTGGTAGACGAGTCTTGGCTGTGACATAACATCTTCCATACTCGGTGCACTGCCAGGCTAAAGGTGTGTCACATGATTATTGATGGAGGGAGTTGCGAGAATGTGGTCTCGACAACAATGGTCGAGAAATTAGGATTGGAGACAGTGGAGCATCTGCAGCCCTACAAATTGTCGTGGCTAAAGAAGGGTTATAAAGTTAAGGTTAGCAAGCGGTGCTTGGTACAATTCTCGATTGAGAAGATGTATGATGATGAGGTATGGTGTGACGTGGTTCCCATGGATGCTTGTCACATTCTGCTAGGGAGGCCGTGGTAATATGATTGACGAACGAAGCGTGACGGGTTCCGGAATACTTGCACCTTCTGGAAGGATGGCCAAAACATTATGTTAGGTCCTTCAGATGTGAGGAAGGAGACGACAAAGGCTCTGTTGTCTAGGGCTAATTTACGAGAGGAGGCGATCAAGGCGACCGAGATTTTTGCCTTGGTGGTTATGGAGCAAAACGAAGATCATTCCGAGTTTCTCGAGGAGATTATTCCTTTGTTGCGGGAATTTGCCGATGTAATGCCGGAGGAGATGCCTTCAGGACTGCCACTTATGAGGGCAGGTACGAGAGTTGATGGAAAAGTGTGTTGTCCGAGAGAGTATGAGTCCTTGTGCAGTACCAGCATTATCGGTGTCGAGGAAAGATGGTTTGTGGCAGATGTGCATTGACAGTCGGGCCGGGAACAAGATTACCATCATTTATAGAATCC
>JAOXNR010000001.1:20188876-20220856 GCA_028571225.1 Parsonsia alboflavescens | reverse complement strand
TTGGGTGTGTTGAATGCTGAGGGGTAAGATAGTAAATGCATGTTAAAGGAGAATAAATGTTATGTTTTGATTTTTTAAAAAAAAATTAAAAGTCAAAATGGTTATAGAATGAAAAATTAGTTTTAGATATGAGTAATTGTAAAATGTTATGAAGATTTGGATAAATAAGAAATTACTGTTTCAATTTGAGTCAAAAGGAAAACGCCTCGTAATTAAAGCACATGCATGTACGTAAAATGTCAAACCAATCAACTATCATATATTATTATATTATATAAAAGCAGAGACAGCTGCTGAGAAATTGATAACTCAACTCATTAGAATGCTTCAAATCATGTTATTATGCGATTTGGGGGCACCAGAATTTTTTGTATTTTAATTTTCTTAATTATCTATTGACTTTTACTCCGACTATTTATTTTTTCTGCAAAATTATTGAATTTCTTATAAAATAAAAAAATTAAAAAAATAAAACTTACTCAAAAGTTTTTTCAATTTCTAAAGAAGATGTAATTCTAGAAAAAGAATAGAAGAAGAAAAGAGGTCAATACTCAGAAGAATTGGCATAGAAAAGCTATGAGTAAACTTGAAAAGAAGTTACAGTAGTTTGAAGAAAGGCGATGTATTTGTCCAACTCAGCATCAATGAGCTGCTGGCAAATTTCCCGATTAATTAGGAGCGCACACTCCATCAAAAATGACTGGGAGTGTGGCCATTGGAACTAGGAGTCAAAAGACTCCATTGGGAGATCAAGAACCCACCTCGTGCTCCCCTTAGCAGAGTGAGAGGCCAAGGAAAGATTCCTTAGCCTCTTTATGATCTCGACAACCTCTTCAGCAACACAGCCACCAAAGTTCAATTCCTACTTTGAGGTCACAGGTTCTTTTCCCTTCTCAAAAGATTTCGAAAAGAGGTCCTTTCCCTGTTGGATAGATTGGGGGGAAGGAGAATCGGAGACGACATTCTTGGTAGGCCATTCAGACACCCTCGAGGTTGCTGGTTCAGCATTCCTCTTCATGGCATTCTGAGTTCAACTAGCATGGTCACCTTTTTGGTCCGAGACTTGGGAATATGAATCCTAAAGGCGGACTCCCTAGTAATTGGAGTAGTAACAGCAGTGCCAGGAGCGTCACCAGGTCCGCTGGAAGAAGCTTGGAGGGATAGCAACTTGCCTTGCTGTCCTTGTTGAGAATGAGAGGAAGGGATCGGGCAGTCCTCATTGCTATCAAAACAAGGAAAAACAAAAAAAGATGTTAGCATACATTTCTTAACAGAAGAACTAAAGGGAATTTACTGGAAGCTGAAATGAAGAAATTTCCTAAAATTGGGAAAGCCTTTATAGAAAGTATTATTAAGGTTTCAATCTAGGTATGGCTCAACCCGAACCAAATTTGTTGGAAGTCCCACGAAGAGGAAAGAGTCCTTCCAAGGTCCGCCTGAAGATTGGAAGGGCCCTAAAAGCCTGTTCCTATTGTTAAATTGAAGGTACCCAAGCTAGTCTTGCCAAGGGCTATGGAGATACCAACCTTGAAGAAACACCTAAAGAGGTCTAAGGAAACCAGAATTCTATATAGGTGGTAGGTTGCTATAAAGCCTATAATGGTTCAGATAGCATTAGGAATGAGCTGAGAGATGGGAAATTTCCATCAAAAGGCTATGTCAAAGAACAGGGGATGCAGATAAGGCAAAAGAATGCCTCCCTTGAGATGGGTCAAATGAAGGACTATGTGCCCGACACGTCGGCTATTAGGGTGCTCAGATTCCCAAGCAACCGCAATGTCATCCTTGTTTAAACCCCTCTCCCTGCTAATTTGGAAAATTTCCTAGGGACCTAAAGAAGATTTGAGAGAGAAAACTTCCAGCTCGGAATTGTGATATACCATACTCTTGATGTAAGGGGTCTTAATAGTAATAGGAGGCAAATAATATACTGCGTTGTCATGTTTAGAGGAGGGAGAACCCTAGGAATGTCTTTTGTGTGAAGAGAAGGGGTACTAGAGGAAGATGATTAAGTAGAATACAATTCCAAAGACATTTTTTTGAAAAGACGGGAAGAAGAAAAATTTTCTAAAAAGTAGAGAAGGAAAGAAAAACTCACTTGTTTGATACTGGAAAAGCTGTGAAGGTAGTAAGAAGTGTCCTAACTTCAGAAAACTAGCCGGACAAAAGAGGAAAAGAAGTTCGAGAAGATAGTAGCTCGAGTTTGTATTGTAGAGAGGAATTCTGTTTGTAGAGAAGAGTTTTGGTAAATCTTAATCTCTTCAAAGTTTCCTAATTTATATACAAGAAGGAGCCCATTGGATTTCTGGAAAAGATCCAGTACACATGAATCGAGGCGATTGCCAAAAATTGATAAAGCACGACACCTCCAGACTAGTCGTTACAAAAAACGGAGAGACCCTTCAGAAGTCGGGACTAAAAGAGCATAATTTAGGCTCTGCGACCTCGAAGCTCTCTGGACCTAAAGGAGGGTAATGATGGGAGAAATGAGTACAACCCAGATGAACAAACCCAAGTACCGACCCAAATATCTAAAAGTCCATATCACAAACTAAGAGGAAAGGTGGATAGCGACCTTCTCCCCACCGACCTTAAAATGAGCTTAGGAGAGGTCTTATCGGACCTCGACCTTCGACCCAATGAGTTCCAATCCATCTCATACATCTTTCATGCCACGACTAAATATCTACAACTCTTAGCACACGCTCTAAACCTATAATCACTCATCGGGACCTTTCTAAATTGATAGTTGAGACCTTCGGTGTTCATGAGAAGGTCGCGAAGCTGGATTAAAGGTCGTTAATGAGCTTGAAGCTCTTGACCAAAGATGTTCATGGCAAGGTATCCCAACTTAGGGAAGCTCCATGATTCTAGGAGCAATTAGCAAGATATGATCTCACAATTATCCTATTTGCCTACTTTCACATAAACGAGAGTCACAATCAACAAAGTAACTGATTATTCAGTATATATGATCGGATCAAATACTATTCACGGACAGATTGAGCTAATTTACTAAAAGATTACTCTATCGGAATATTGATTTAGACATCGGAGTTATCCTCAAGGTGACAACCCACTCCGGTGATCTAATTTTTCCCTTTTTAGCTATGATTACAAGGGCCATCACCAGTTCGAGGTGACTCGAAAATCGTTTCCATGCTCCATCAGATAGTATATACACACACAGACACACACACACACACACACACACACACACACACACACACACATATATATATATATATACATATATATTTATTTATTTATTTATTTATTTATCTATGTATTCATAGAGTATTTTATATCCTTGCACAAGAAAATAGAATATTTAGGGTCTTTGCAAGAAGGGAGACAATTTTGGAGAATGAAATACGCATGAAGTCGAAGAAAGAATGGAGTTTGAAAACTCGTTCAATGAGATAACGTGATGCACCAAATAAGGAAAATCGACAGAGAGCCAGTGAAGAGGCTGAGAGCATTTGTACATCTAAACAGTTAAATAAAATATTATTCTGGTTTATTTCTCTCAATCTCTCGTACTTCTCACTTATTTTTACATCAAAAGATAACTTTCCTAGAAAACATTGCTATTTGTATACTTTTGGTAGACTTATATAATGGTGTAGCCAAGTAGTTTGAAGGTGAAGCCTACATAATACAAGTCATGAGTTCGACTCAATTTTACTACATACTCTAATTCTAACCTTGATGAGTTGTGATCTTTAAGATAACTATTAAAATTAGCATATCTTTATAAAAAGGCTAGCAAGGATAGTATTAAAATTGATGCGGCTTAGTAATAAACATATATATATATATATATATATATATATACATTTGCTAAGGTGTGCTCCGGAGCATGCCTTAACAAAACTATATATATATATATATTTATATACATAATAAATATGTATATATATGATGGGAGAAACGAGCATGACTCGGATGAACAGATCCGAACGGATCTAAGTGCCGATCCAAATATCTCGAAGTCCGAATCATAAGAGGAAAGGTGGACAGTGACCTTCCCACCAACCTTAGAATGAGTTTAGAAGAGGTCTCATCGGACTGCGACCTTCAACCCGATGAGCTCCAATCCATCTTATACATCTTACATGCCACGACTAAATGTCGACGACTCTTAAAACATAAAATGAACCTATAATCACTCATTGCGACCTTCTAAAAGGGATAGTCAAGACCTTCAACATTCATAGATAGGTCGCAAAGTTGGGTTAAAGGCCGTTAACATGCTTGTAGCTCTCGACTAAAGATGTGCATGGCAAGGTATCCCAACTTAGGGAAACTCCACTTTACTAGGAGCAATTGGCGTAATATGATCTCACAATTATTCTAATTTCCTACTTTCACTTAATCGAAGAGTCACAATCAACAAAGTAACCTATTATTCGGTACATATGATCGAATCACACATGGTTCATAGATAGATTGAGCTAATTTACTCAAAGATTACTCTCTCGAAATATTGATTTAAGCATCGGAGTTATCCTCAGGGCAACAGCCCACTCCGATGTTCTAATTTTTCCTCCTTTTTTTTGACATAACATTCTCGGTCACTAAAGAAAAGAGACTAGCTCTCTCTCTATCGTAGATTATTATACGCAATATCTTGAACGGCGAAGAGTGACTACTGATTTCTGCTCATACTTCCTGTTACTGTAGTGATACAGTACTCGTGCAAGAGCACTTATGGCAGCTCGTAGCCTTCCTCAATCTTCGGAAAATGAGGCATAGTCTTATATCAATAGATCGTCGTGGCATGAAAAATTCTCCTACTTACACTACAGACTCCTCCTCCTATTGAATTGATGTGGCATGAAGTCTTCAAGACATATCTCATTGAAAAAGTCTTTTTCGTGGTTGTGATTACAGACGTCATCACAGTTCGGGGTAATCCGAATATCGTTTTCAAACTCCATCATTAATTTTAAAAAAGGAACCAAAATTGCAACTACAAAAAAAAAATTGAAGGACCAAAAAAGTTAATATGATATTTTAGGATCAAAATCATCAAAAGGTAAATATTTTAGGAATCAAAAAAGCTAAAAGTAAATTTTGGAGACTGAAATCATCGAACATAAACATTTTGGAGACTAAATTCAACAATGATCCCGTGACATTTGGTCAAACTTTTGAATCAATTTGTAATGAATGGCCAAAAGACAAGATGGAAACTCTGGACAATCTCTCTCACTTGGTCTTCATAGATAATTCTCCCTCCCACTTGACAATTTTTGTTTCGAAATAAATGACGTTTTATATTTTCAAAGAACTTTTAATAAAGAATTTCTAATATTACTCGAATGGAAATAATTTTAAATTATTTTAATCTAAAAATAGTATCCGTGAATAGATAATTCTACCGGTTGAATAAGATACCGAATGAGAAGAACACTTGTCACGTGAGTCTTCCCAAAATTCAAATTTGAATACTTGTACCCATTTTTTCCATGTTAGAATCAAAAGGTTAGGCATGCACGTGACACGGTTTATGGCAATTGGAATGGAAAAAAGGAAGGAAAACGAAACGAGCGAGGAAAGATGTGGCTCTCTTCAAATTTATTTATGGGAGAATTGTCAATTTGATACTTAAAATTATAATTATGTTCAAAGTCAATATTAAATATTTTTTTCTTTTTTTTTTTGCCAACTAAATACCTAAACTAGTTTTAAACGTTTAAGCTAATACTTTTAAAAGTATTTCGAGCAAAAATGACATCGTTGGTGTTTTTTTTTTTTTTTTTTAAGGAAAAATCACTCATTTGATATTCATTGTTTTTCTTTTTAATCGATTAAATATCCAAACAATTTTTAAGTTATAAATTACTTAGATACTTATTTCATTTTTTAAAAAAAAACCATGAATATCAATCTTAAATGTAAATATAATTTTAAATACCAAAATAACCAACGCATGATATCTTAAGTAAAAATATATCAAAATATAGTCAGGAATATTAAATTAACTTTGCGAATGCTGTTTGGATACCAATATTAACTTTAGGTATAACTGTGAGTATCAAATCAGACATTATTTATTTATGACATATTTGCAGATGCCAGAAACAAGGAGAGGAAAATATTATAAAAATAAAAAAAAAATCGGACAAATAAAACTTGCATGGTTGAATTTTCTCCGTTAATTCCAGCCTGACCTAAATACATGAAAATATTACTTGTAAATTAAAAGAAAATAAACAAGCATGTTTCCTCAAGTTCAGTATATTTTATCCCGAAGTCAGAGTTAAAACTGTCTCTCTAACTGAAACTAACTTTAACTGGACATTCCGTAAAAAGGGATGCAATCTGACATTGTCCTGGATAATGTAGAAGCAAGCAATCTACCACTGCTAAACCCTAGAACATTCTGTAAACTGGATACAATCTCCTCCTCCGCCTGCACGTCCCTCTGCCCCTTTCTCCTGTGCTCTAATCCCATTCTTTTCCTCCCTCCTATGGTTCTTGAAATGTCCCATAACTTGGTGGATCAAAATCACGATGGCAAATGTTTATTTGTTGTACAGGTATACAATGCTGAAGATGAAGAACCCAATCATCTGCAATCAACATTTCAGTTCCATCAGTTCAAATTCTTTACTACATAACCTAAATGAGAGATGCACAGAGAGCAAGAGAGTACAGATGAAAATGATGCTCCATAGTAAGGGAACGCTGTTGGGATAAATCTTTCATATTCATTGTGTTTGTATGGCCGTACTGGAATCTGCAAAATTGTCAATAATCTCATGGCTTAACAATAATCTTACAATAAGTTGGTGAACATCTCTATCACTATCCAGTAGAACATGTGTAGTTTTCACTTTTGTCCCACGGTAATCACAGCACCATCCACGAAAATAGTAATATTGCCTAGTTTCTACTAAGATGTAGCAATTACTTGATAATATTTTATCTGAATAGGGACAAAAGGTCCATCAATCACTCCCACCAAATTACTTGATAATATTTGATCTGAATAGAGACAAAAGGTCCATCAATCCCTCCCACCAACGGACATGCATATAATCTTGAATTCTATGTCTCGGTGAAGCATTAATTCAAAACTGGATGGATGAAAGATTCACCTGTTTAGCAAGTGACAAGCTAGTATATCCAAGCCTCTGATACTCAACCTTGAACTGGAAAACTCCATAAACATCTGGCACTTTGAATGAAGTATGATATAGTCCCTGCAAATAAATTGTTGGGGGCACAATTTTGTGAGAATGACTAAACCCCCCATGAAAGATAAACTGTACATAAACCATGAAGCAAGAAATGCTTACATTCCCATTGGTTGACAAGGTTTTCAATACATAGGGGCTCATCATATAGAATTGCACTTGTACATCATCAGCAATATATGGTTCCCAGCTTGTTCCAGACCACTCATAAAGTTCGACGGAATATTCCTGCAGAAGACCAATTTTATAAGGCATCATAAGAAGAGACTATCAAAGAACACCATTGGCATTCATTTCACTATTGACAGAGCATAAGAATTCCAGGCAATACTAAGTTATCATTTATCCTGTAAATTGCAGGGTCATCCATTTCGCCAACTTTTTGGTGCCTAACATTTATGGCCTAAGACAATCAAAAGAATACAACATCAGAAAACACTAAAATAAAATGGCAGAAGTAATCATTCAAAAGCTAGTTAAGGATTCACCTTCAGATGACCCCTTTCATGGAAAATCCATTTGCTAATTTCTGTAACAAACTGCTCATTACCAGATTTCTCATATCTGTATGAAGAAAAGTTAATTTTTTCCTTTATTTCTTGTCAACTACACCAAATAAATAGTTGCATCTGAACATAAGCAATAAATAGAAATGATGATATGCAGAATGAATAAACACATTGACCTAATTGTTTTATTATACAAAGGATTAAATAGAATATTAACTTTTTTAATGTTGGCACAAACCAAAAGAAAAGATAGATATAGATTGGCAAAAAATGTTTCAGAGGCCAACTTGATGCCATTACTTACTTTTTTGAGATGCTAGTTTTGTTCACACCAGATCTTAACAACCTGAAGAGCATAAACAATAAAGTTTCCATATTATGTACAATAAATGGCAAATAAAAGGTCCAAAATCCATTCAAAACAAACACATACCGGTTACTGAACATGTCTAAGGAACCAGAAATCATAACCCTTGCATTATTTCTGGCCTGCACCCAATATTTACATCAATTGTAAATGATTAGTAGCAAAATTTTGCAGCCATTGTTAAAATATAGAAGGCTTTAGACTATTTTATGTTTTGGCCAAACCATTGTTGGGTCTCTAATATTTTTGTTTTTTTTTTAGCCCCTTATCTAGTCATGACCAACTAAATTGATGCAAGCCGCCAAACTCTTGCAAACCCTGTGGCAGCAATGATCATGTGTAAATTTATAAAGAATCCAATGTACTATTAGCCTATTTGGTCCCTAATCTTTTTTTAGCCAATTTAGGCCCTTCTCTATTTACAAATAGCTCAATAGGTCCAAGCCACCCCAACTCAAGTACAACTCACAGCAAAGGCAATCATCAAGGTCACATCTGGATGAATTTAACATTTTTCTTGTAGTTTTGCAAGTTGCAATTCCCGTGAATGTTCCAAATTCATTACAGCCGGTGGGTAGTGAAGTAGGACAAAGATATGAAAAGAGGGCAGAAAATTATCTTCATTCACAGGTCTAATGGCTTTCTTTAGAGCATCATAGCTGCCGGTTTGATTTTGAGTTGATAGCAAAAGATCATTAAAGATTTCCTAATTCTTGAAATCTAGGAACTGAAAAGGCTCATCTTGATGTATCAGACAAGTAAAAAGATAACGTTTTTCCTCCTTTTATAGGTTTTGTCTTATTTCTTTAGGCACTGATTTCTTGTTCCTATGAATTTCAGATGCTAGGAAGGCAGAATACCAATAATTTGCAAGCAAAAGGTGTGCTACAAGTTAACAGTTGTACTTTGGTAATCTTGTCTTCTTCTTCCGAAGTGAAGTGTAAAGAAGATGGAATCTTTTAGGCAGTAGGCTCATCTCTGTGCCAGATAATAGGAGTCCTAACTCTTCACCTTCAACCTCCACCCTTTGTTTCTCCTTCGGTGACCCAAATAGATGTGGCAATGGTGACAATATGACCCACCTGGCAGTCAGTTTCGAAAAACGAAACCAAAAGGAACCATTTCTATGAGTGGCCCCAGCACCACCCTTGCTGCCAGTGAGGGAGGTGATGGCCTTGAGGAATGGGTGGCAGAAATGTAGGAGATTTCCCCCCAGTTTGGAGTTGAAATAAGAAATGCTGGAGTTGAGGAGGAATGTGTTCCCTGAATCCGGTGGCTAACAGCAGTCTCTTCTTTGGTGGATTTTCGACACCTACATCAGTTTAGCCGGAATTGGGGTGCCTTGGACTGACTCAAGCGGGTTGTAAATAGATAAAGGACTAAATTGGCTAAGAAAACATTAGGAACCAAATAGGCAAATAGCACATTTGTTTTTGCAAATCTACCCCGTAAATTCATCACGCACCTAGCACGTGATCATCACCACCGTGAGTTTTGCCAAAGTTGGGTGGCTTGACCAATTCAATTGGTCAGAACCAGATAAGGGACTAAATTGGCTGACAAAAAAGTCATTTAACCATGGCCACAACATAAAGGACTAAATAGGCTAAAAAACCTATATAGAACTTGACAAAACAGAAAGTGCAAAGTCATTGTGGAATGCTATAAGACAATAAACAAAACGGTACACACCTCAGTAAAAACCATTGAAAGTAAGTTTCAATTATATGGAGGATTACAACAATCAAGAAAATGCAGATATTCTATAAACAGTTAAAATTAAATCACAGAGTACAAGAAAGAGCAAACCTGCAGAACTGAAACTAAGGTGATTGCAGATCCAACAAGAGTTGGTGGGCTTGACAACTTTGAAGTGGGATTAGCAGAATATGCTGTCGGAGAAACTGAAAGAACCTTCAAAGCCTAGTAAGTATTTATTTCATGTTAATCAAACTGCATGAATATATGGACGGAAGCAAAAGCTATAAACCAATCATTTTTTAAAGTTACCAAGTTGTTGTCTGGGTTCAATGAGTGACCAATTCCTCTGAAGAGTACTGGTGCCTGTTTCAAGTTGCACGAAACATTTGAAGTTGCTTTTCAGAGCACCATAACACAAATGAAGTTGTATAGCATCAATGCTTTCAATTTGAGAAATGAATTTGTTCCCAATAAGACAGCACAAGTTTCAAACTTCCATGATATGAAGTCATGATAGAAGTCCAAAGACTTCACAAACATCTAGAAGAACAACCATGCACATACATATATAATATAATTGAAACACCCATTATCTGCAGAACCAGCACATGTTTTATAGATGTAATTAAGAAGTAACCTCAATCTTTTTCTTTCCCAAAATAACTTCAGATTCAATAAGGACATCAAATGCAAGCAGTGAGTGATCACCCTCAGTTTCTGAGACAGCAAAGCTCATGTGATCAATAACCATAGCAGAAGGATCCTGCAATGCAGAAAAACATCATTTCTTTATGCAAGAGTATATAATTCAGTAAGCCACTTTGGTTATTTATCAAACCGCTACACACAAGAAAGGAACAGGACAAAGAAATTGAACAGATGCACTCAAATATGGAAATAATAAAATGGCAGCCAAACTTCTAGAATTAACAACATAAGCGGTAATGTTAGAATCAAGATATAAGACTTGCTTGAACCCAAAACCACCAACTCCTGAAGATAGCATGTCTGAACTTCTGAAAAAGTATCTAAGGCTTTACAAATGCCTTAGTAAAAAACCACTTCAGATTGTCCTAAACTAGCTAAATTTCAATTTTTTAAGCCGGCAAAGGTTGTCCATGAGTGATCTGAATGAATTGGTTTCATAATTGTATCAATTTGTAGAAAAATAAATTTTATAAAATCCGTAAATAAATTATATAAATATGCAAGAAAATCTTGTACCTCATCAAAATCGACCCCGCATTCTGCTGCAATGTTGCGGATCAAAGCGGACGCATTGGCATCAGCAGCCACAATCAAGTCATGCCCAGAGTCAACGAAGTTCAAAACCGCAGCCAAATCCAACGCACCACCAAACCCTTAATACAACAAAAAACAGGAAAACAATTTCAAAAGTCGCCAAAACCGAAAGTGCAGAATGCAGAAAATCAACAGAAACTAACTTACTTTCAGTTGTTGGAGCAAAAAGAATGAGACCATCATACAAATGCTGGCCATAGCGCTGAACACTCAACGTGGGATCATCAGCAAGCTTGAAATCGAGGTCGAATCCTCTGCTTTTGAGAGAACTGAAAAATATGGAGTGAGATGATTTGAGTGAGGCATCGTCAAGTAAAACCAAAATGCGCCGATCTGTGGGGTTCTCGGTAGAGAATGAAATCGTAGAGACTGGAAGTAATGATACTGAAGAGAAGAAAATGGCGAGGAAAAGTATTGAAAGATTCGTCATTGTTCTGGCTAGGGTTTTGGGGATCCACAGTTACAGAGGAACAACTGCTGAAATGGTTTTGCTGAAACTCACCGTTCACCGAGAGAATCACGGTTAAGTCAAGGAAAATTGGCCTATTTTGTCCCAACAAATTCAGATAATTGGTAAGTTTGTGCTTTTTTTTTTTTTTTTTCCCAGAAACAGCCAACAATAGTGGAAATTAATTGAGCTTCCAATCTAAAAAGAGGCAATATACAACAAGGTATATCCTCTAACAGAAACATAAGGAAAGAAAAGCAACTAGATAAAGATAACATAGCTAAATTATGAGCCACATCATCTTCGGATTGGCAAATAAAAAGAAATTCAACGCTATGGAATTAAAGAACTAAATCCAAATAGTCTTGAATAATCGTAGCAGCTTGTGACCTGATACCAACGGGGTTCAAGCACTACTCTCGACATAGCTCATGAGTACTTCTCTTTCCCCTAAACGCCCTCCCTGGCTAAGCAGGTACTTCTCTTTTCCTCTAACTCGCTATTCAAGGGACAGTACTTACACTCATTACTATGGCTGTTATAGATCACCTATAATTGGGGATTACTGACAGGATTCATAAACTCTTTTGGAAATTCAAAAACATTTCGGGAGAGAAATCGAAAGACTTAGAACACCATTTATAGGAAAACACTCATGATATTATTGAACGGAAATATTTACAGTAGGTATTTTACAAGAGACTTCAATAGACACTTTACAAAGAAGGAACTAAAGCTGGAAAATCCTAAGGACCGAAACTAACTCTACCCTTAACTTGTTGCTTGCCTGCCATTTTTTAGGTCAATAGTCGACTTACATACCTTCTAGGACTAGCTATATCACTTAGTACAATAAGTTAGAGAAAAATTACAACACATCAAGAAAAAAAAGAAAAATACAACTCGTACACTCAAACCCTAACTTAGGACACGTAAAAGTAAAGTAACATTACAAGACAAAAGAGATTAACAGAAACTTGAAACCATAGCTGGCAAATGGCTGGTGAAGGCCGAATCTGCACGGCTGTTCTGGCTTCAAAATTATTCAAGAAAGACATCGAGAACACTAGATAAAAAAAAGGCTGGAAACTAAAGCACTTCTGTCCAAAAATGCTGCTGTTCATTGGGATGACTTGGCTGTGTAATCTCTGCATGCTGGATAGCTACATTTTGTGTATGAAGGCTAGGGACACAAGGCTGAACCTTAGACAAAACAATGGCTGATCTGGAGGAGAATAGGAAGCACTTTAATCTTGAACAAACTGTTGAGGATATGGCTGAATATTCATGACCTAGCCTATTGTTTACTGCATGAAGGATAGCTCTTTATTTCTGAACAAGCTGGACAAAAGACTGAACAAAACCAACAGTAGGAAATTCTTTCTGGTAGAATTTTCTGATGGTAGAAACCTTCTGCTGAATCTGCTTCCTTTCTTGGCTGAATTTGCTGCTGTATGGTTGAATTGATAGTAGAACTAAAAGATATTGAGAAATAGTAAAGATTCATGTGACTAGGACTTGCTAAAACTTTTCTTGTGATCTGCTTTTGTTGCTGTAGCCGAAGTGTTGAGCATGGTTAGGGTTTCATCTTTGAAGTCGAAGCTGTTGAATTGCTTGGTGGGCAGGCCTTTTCTTCATTTAATATCTAAGACAGGTGATACCAATAGTAGGCCTGAGAGAGTGGAACTTCCCATTGTTCTGGGTACCCGTCCCAATTGATGACTTCTTCAGGTGGGCTATTTTCCTCACAGAAATTAGCACGATCTGGATTATAAGTTGGGGGTTCTGGAGAAGTATTCAAAGAGTTTAAGTAGACCAAAAGTTCATCACGACCCAGTTTCATAGTTGGGTGAATCATGGGTTCCTTGGATAGAGGCCACTTGGTGATCCATGGAGAAGGCCACGGCTTGTAAAAAGTCTTTTCGAAATTCATGTGCTTGGCCATAACATAATCCAAGTGTACTATGTACACCTGATATGTCTTCATCAGATTGCCGAGGAGGCTCTGGCAATAATCATTGTACCAATCTTGTGATGACTGGAAGAGGGTAAAATAATGCCAAAGTAGAGTACCAGCAAATTGATCGGGATTGGCAAAAAAGGTTGTGAAACTGTGGATTTTGATCTTTAGAGGATAATAGCAAAGGATTGATAGAGTCCATAGATACCGAAACTTATTTTCAAAAAGAGGATTTGCCCGGGAGAACATAGAAATGTTGGTGTAGGGATAATCATTGTCAAAAGCTACTTCTTGAAAGTGCTTTTCTTCTTGACAGGTCAAGGCTAGGTGTTGGAAAACTGTCTTTCTGGCATACCTTTTGACTTGTTCAATCGTTTCACAATGGGCTAATTCAGGTGGGTAAAATTCTCTGATGGTGAAGATGAAGGGTATAGGTTTGGGTAGGCTTCCAAAGAATAAAATAGCTAAGGTTTTTTCTTTGGTCTGGACAAAAGGTTAGCTAGGACATTAGATTTTCCTTTAATGTGTTGGACTTGAAATTGGTATTTGGAGAACCAATCCTTTAGGCGTAGGAATAGATCTAATGCTTGGAGGAAAAGATCCTCTCGTTTTGTAAATGTTATATGGACTCATCAGAGGAGGGACTGCTTCCACTATAGAGACTAACTCTAGAATAGTATTGTATTCTACTAGATTACCTATATTTGCAGAATGTAAAGAACATTTTGCTAGAGACAAAGAACTAGAAATATTTACGAGCTAAGAACTAGGTGGTTTCCATGACCATTTCCTTTCTCTCTCTACTCTCTCTCTATCATCCCTTGGAATCTAAAAATCCTTATTTCTTCCTCCCTACAACACGAAAGTTTGCATATCGGAACGCTGTGTTCTGGCTCTTTGATACTGGAATCTAAAGTTTGTAGCCTTTCAATATACAAATTGTCATTTTCCAAATACCAATTTCAAGTCCAACACATTAAAGGAGAATCCAATGTCCTAACTGACCTTTTGTCAAGACCAACGAAAAAACCCTTACCTACTTTATTCTTTGGAAGCCTACCCAAACCTATACCCTTCATCTTCACCATCAGAGAATTTTACCCACTTGAATTACCCCATTGTGAAAAGATTGAACAAGTCAAAAGGTATGCCAGAAAGACAATTTTCCAGCACCTAGCCTTGACCTGTCAAGAAGAAAACCATTTTCGAGAAGTAGCTTTTGACTTTGATTATCCCTAAGCCAACATTTCTGTGTTCTCCCGGGTAAATCTTTTTTCTAAAAATAAGTTTCGGTATCTATGGACTCTCGCAATCCTTTGCTATTATCCTATAGAGATCGAAATCCACAGTTTCAAAACCTTTTTCACCAATCCCGATCAATTTGCTGGTACACTACTTTGGCATTATTTTACCCTCTTCTAGTCATCACAGGATTGGTACAATGATTGTTGCCAGAGCTTCCTCGGCGATCCGATGAAGACATATCAGGTGTACATAGTACACTTAGAATATGTTATGGCCAAACACATGAATTTCGAGAAGACTTTTTACAAGCCTCGGCCTTCTCCATGGATCACCAAGTGGATTCTATCCAAGGAACGCATGATTCACCCAACTATGAAACTGGGACGTGATGAACTTTTGGTCTACTTAAAGTCTCAAAATACGACTCTGGAACTCCCAACTTATAATCCAGATCGTCCTAATTTTTGTAATGAAAATAGCCCACCTGAAGAAGTCATCAATTGGGATGGGTACTCAGAACAATGGGAAGTTCCACTCTCTCAGGCCTACTATTGGTATCACTTGTCTCAGATATTAAATGAAGAAAAGGACTGTCCGCCAAGCAATTCAACAACTTCGACTTCAAAGATGAAACCTTAACCATGCTCAACACTTCGGCTACAGCAACAAAAACAGATCACAAGAAAAGTTTCAGCAAGTCCTAGTCACATGAATCTTTACTATTTCTCAATATCTTTTAGTTCTACTATCAGTTCAACCATACAGCAGCAAATTCGGCCAAGAAATGAAGCAGATTGAGTAGAACGTTTCTGCCATCAGGAAATTCTGCCAGAAAGAATTTCCTATTGTTGGTTTTGTTTAGCCGTTTGTCTAGATTGTTCAGAAATAAAGAGCGATCCTTCATGCAGGAAACAATCGATCAGGTCATGAATATTCAGCCATATCCTTAACAGTTTGTTCCAGATTAAAGTGCTGCCTATTCTCCTCTAGATCAGCCTTCATACACGAAATGTAGCTATCCAGCATGTAGAGATTACACAGCCAAGTCATCCTAATGAACAGCAACATTTTCGAACTGAAGTGCTTTAGTTTCCAGCCTTGTTTTTATCTAGTATTCCAGGTGTCTTTCTTGAATAATTTTGAAGCCAGAACAGCCATGCAGATTTGGTCTTCATCAGCCATTTGGCAGCTATGGTTTCAAGTTTCTGTTAGTCTCTTTTGTCTTGTAATGTTACTTTACTTTTATGCGTATTAAGTTAGGGATTGAGTGTGCGAGTTGTATTTTTCTTTTGTTTCCTGGCGTGTTGTACTAAGTGATATAGCTAGTCCTAGAAGGTATGTAAGCGACCATTGATTTATAAAATGGCACGCAAGCAACGAGTTAAGGGCAGAGTTAGTTTTCAGTCCTTAAGGTTTTCCAACTTTAGTTCCTTCTTTGTAGAGTGTCAACTTTAAATATTTCCGTTCAATAATAACATGAGTGGTTTCCTTTCAATGGTGTTCTAAGCCTTTCGATCTCTCTCCCGAAATCTTTTTGAATTCCCAAAAGAGTTCATGAATCATGTCAGTAATCCCCAGTAATATTTGATCTATAACAGCCATAGTAGTGAGCGCAAGTACTATCCCTTGAGTAGCGAGTTACAGGAAAGAAGTACCCACTTAGCCAGGGAGGGTGTCTAGGGGAAAGAGAAGTACTCATGACCCAGAAACCAATGGGGTTCAAGCACTACCCACGACATAGCTCATGAGTACTTCTCTTTCCCCAAGACGCCCTCCCTGGCTAAGCGGGTACTTCTAAAAATCCTCTGAATCTACTCTCTACTCTTTCTTTGTCATCCCTTAGAATCTAAAAATCCTTATTTCTTCCCCCTTGCAAAACAAAAGTTTGCATATCGGAACGCTGCGTTCTGGCTCTAATACCAAAGGAGAAGTACCAGAACGTAGCGTTCTGGTATGCAAACTTTCGTTTTGTAGGGGGAAGAAATAATTATTTTTAGATTCTAAGGGATGACAAAGAGAGAATAGGGAGAGAAAGGAAACAGTCACGGAAAACAACTCAAGTCCTAGTTCCAGTTCTCTACTCATAGACATTTCTAGTTCTTTGTCTCTACCTAAATATTCTTTACATTCTGCAAATATAGGTAATCTAGTCGAATACACTACTATTCCAGAGTCAGTCTTTGTAAAGGAAGCAATCCCTCCTCTGATGAGTCCATATAACATCTACAAAAAGAGAGGATCTTTTCCTCCGGGAATCAGATCTATCTGGCAGCTACTCAAATCAACAACACCAAAGACAAATCAGTATGTCCAGTCTTCCAAGCTAGACCAGTGCGACATTCCATACTCCTCCAAAGAACAATATGTTACCTTTAACATACTACCGGAGATGGTGGCAAAATGGAGAGCCAAAGGTTACACACACCTTCACATCAGTGGCGTCAGACTTGTTCTCACTTATGGCAGCAAGAAGGGCCACAAAGTCACTACTCGAATTGCATTCTTAGACTCGAGACTACTCAGCTACGAGCATGCAGTCATTGGCACAGTGATCACTACATGCAACTTGGGAAGTGTTGTTTTAACACTATTCCCAAACTATGCCATATCGCTCCAGGACCCAAACTTGTGCACAGCCTTGAAAGTTCAACTTCAACTTACCCGCACATCTCTCACTCCTACCTCAATGATGGCCACTTTACGTCATCAGATGGTTTACCGGCTCCAGAATCATGCCCTTGATCTACAGAACAGCGGTTCAACAAACACCTTAATGATTTTGGCAGATTCAGCCATAGAAGTAACTACCATGGTCGAAATTCCAAGGCAAATCAAAAGGGAAGATCTCTAGAAGCTCATGCCCGTAGAATGGATTACCAACTACAAGAATCTTCACCGACAAGAAGAACTAGTCCAAGCTACAGTCTTAGCCTTTCGAAGGCTATCTGAACGACGAGTCCAAACATCTTTAAGAGTTCCTCTGAAAGAAGAATCTGGGCAGATCTTCACACAATTAATACTCACGCTATATGATCCAGGAGATCTAAGCATGCAAAAGAGGGTATCGATATCCTCTTTCGACCATTCGGCTGATCCTAGCTACACATCTCACATCAACGGCCACTTTATATGGGATGTCCTTGGCTCTGGTCTTTGTGATCCTGAATGTTCATGTGAAGAAGGGGACGAACAAAAAAGAAATTTGCTGGATGTTCATCCAGACGTCGTCCACAGGATGATGATGAAGGCAAACCCATGGCAATACCAGTTCCAAGGCCTTTTACTGGCTCTGCAGATTTCTACAGCCCTCATCCTAGAAGATCAGCCTTTTTACTTATGGCCAAGGAGAATCCTCCATCCCTCTATCCTTCTATCAATAAGATCCAAAAGAAGATGATGGATTACCACAGGCCAACTTCTTGCTACAAGAAGGCGGCAAAAATCACACCAAGCAGGTCAACTCTAATCCCGTGTCATGATGGACAACCCTTCAAGGAGTTCCTATGCTTCAGACTTTGCACCACTGGAAAGAAAGGTGAACAAGGTAGACAGATGAACCTCCCGACCTTATATTTCTCAGAAAACAGTTGATGAATGTGGGAGACAAGTTCCTCTCAATCAAGTAGAGGAAGTCCTCAATTGGCAAACTAACAATGCTATTGCCCAAAATCGTGTTCTAACACGAATTGATGATTGAGTTAATCAAGTCAAGAAGAAGATTGACCACATAGAGAAACTCTACCTTGAAATGGTGAACAGATACAATGCTCTCGATTGAGACCTCAAAGAGATGATCCGGACTAGCACCACTTATTGTAGTGAATTTGATGAGAAATGTCATGAGATCCAATACTTGAAAAGATAACTTGACAATTATGAGAAAAGAAAGTCTCAAACTGCTCCGGTTCCATTATCTCCATCACATGGTTTCTCCATGCTCGGCATTCCCAACAATTCACCGACATTCCACATGCCAAATCCACTCTTTGGTGGACCACTGAGCTCAGTTCTACCTCAAGCCGACAGGATTGTTGACTACCGTATGCCAGACTCCAACATTTGGATTAATTGGGCAAAAGAACATCCTTATGATTGTCCAACGACAAAGAAAAAACATTCACGCCCAACTACTCAGTCGAAAGCCTTTCGACCAGAAAGCTCCAGACATTCTCCAAAAGAAAAGGCGAAAGCACCGGTCCAGCTAGATGAAGCCCAACATGAATACACAAGGAAAGATGAACTCAAGACTCCTGTCTAATAAGGACCATTTCCAACAAGTTCCACAAACCAGCCTGATCCAACTTTTCCCGCAAGTTCCACAAGGCAACATGATCTAGCTCCAGCAAATCATCCTCCACAGCTTACGGTGTCATATCATGTCAATGAAGCTTTGACAACCTCCGAAAAATCAAATGAAGATCTAGTGTGAAATGAAGAAGACTCAGATCCAGTGTTTGATGGAGTTTCAACACCCTTTGAAGACTCAAACGTCAAATCAACATCCGAAACATCCTCAGAAAGATTTTTTGAGTCTACTGAATCCGGAGATGAAAAGATGGACATTTCAGGGATCCTTATGACTACCCCAAGTCCCTCAGGATCAACCACATATGCAGAAGTCCATCATAGCCATGAAGAAGAAACGGATGATGAGTCCGTGGTAGACAACCGACCACCGTCTCCATAACCCACTCCTCCGAAGAAACCTTTAATGGCATTCCATTTAGAAAAAGACGTGAAAGGTTCCAAGAAATGTCAGCCTGGGTTCATACAGAGTTGTTAAAAGGAGTATCTCTGAACCTTATGCACATTGCATGATTGGTTTATATTTTTAGATGCCATTAACAGGAACTTATTGCTTACAAGTTCCTGCCGCCATAAGTCAGAACAAGTCTAACACCACCGATGTGAAGATGTGTGTAACCTTCAGCTCTCCATTGTGCCACCATCTTTGGTAGTATGTTAAGGGTAACATACTGTTCTTTGGAGGAGTACGAAATGTCGCACTGGTCTAGCTTGGAAGACTGGACATACTCTTTCATCTTTGAGCTCGTTTATTTGAGTAGCTGCTGGATAGATCTGATGCCTGGAGGAAAAGAGCCTCTCTTTTTGTAAATGTTATATGGACTCATCAGAGGAGGGACTGCTTCCTCTACAGAGACCGACTCTGGAATAGTAGTGTATTCCACTAGAATACCTATATTTGCAGAGTGTAAAGAATGTTTAGTAGAGACAAACAACTAGAAATATTGACAAGCTGAGAACTGGAACTAGGACTTGAGGTGTTTTCCATGACTGTTTCCTTTCTCTCCCAACTCTTTCTCTCTCTCTCTGTCATCCCTCGGAATAAAAAAATCCTTATTTCTTCCCCCCTGCAAAATGAAAGTTTCCATACCAGAACGCTGCATTCTGGCTCTGATACCAATGGGGTTCAAGCACCACCCTCGACACAGCTCATGAGTACTTCTCTTTCCTCTTCGCTTAACCAGTCCAGGCCACAGTCTCAGCCTTTCGAAGGCTACCCGATGGACGAGTCACAACATCTTTCAGAGTTGCTCCAAAAGAAGAATCTGGATAGATCTTCACACAATTAATGCTCAAGCTTTATGATCCAGGAGATATAAGCTTGCAGAAGAGGGTACTGATACCCTCTTTCAACCATTCAGTTGAGCTTAGCTACAAATCTCACATCAACGGCCACTTCATATGGGATGTCCCTGGGCTTTGGTCTTTGTGACCCTGAATGTTCATGTGAAGAGGACGATTCAGAAATCTGGTGGATGTTCATCCACACGTCCTCCACATGATGATGATGAAGGTAAACCCACGATAATACCAGTTCCAAGGCCTTTTACTGGCTTTGCAGATTTCTACAACCCTTATCTTAGAAGATCAACCTTACAACCTATGGCCAAGGAGAATCCTCCATCCGTCTATCAAGAAGATTCCAAAGAAAATAACGGATTACCATAAGCCATCTTCTTGCTACAAGAAAGCAGCAAAAATCACACCAAACAGGTCAACTCCAATCCCATTCATGATGAACAGACCTTCAAGAAGTTCCTATACTTCAGACTTTCCACCCCTGGAAAGAAAGGTGAACGAGGTAGATAGACTAACCTCCCGACCTTACATTTCCCAGAAAACAGTTGATGAATGCGGGAGACAAGTTCCTGACCTTACATTTCCCATAACAATGTGTTATCAAAGTGGTCAGGATTAGCAAAGAACATTTGGAAACTGTGAATCTCAATCTCTATGGGTTAGTAGCTAAGGATTGCTACAGTCTATAGATACTGGAACCTGTCTTCGGAAATAGATTGTGCTCGAGGAAAGACTGCAACGGTGCTGAAGGGTTGATCTGGATCAAAGGATACATCACGGAAATGGTGTTGTTCTTGGCAGGTTAAGTCTTGGTGCCTGAACATGAATTTTCTAGCATATTCTTTGACTTGATCAACTGTCTCACAATGGGCTAGTTCAAGTGGGTAAAATTCTGGGATTGTGAAGATGATGGATATAGGCTTAGGTAGGTTTCCAAGGAAAGAGTCAAGCAAGGGTTTACTTTCTGGTTCGGGTAAGAGATCGGTTAGGATAATGGGTCTATCATTTCTGGAAAAGAGAGATTATTCATATGCACTGTGAATTCATTACCTGTATCCGTCTGTAGGATCCTGTGACCTGTGGATGGAATGTGAATTAGACGGGGTTTTTGACACATTTGTTTTGGGGTTTGAACGGCTAGGGTTTGTTCATGACTCCAAGGAGGTGGTTTTTTCTTCATTAGTTTAGAGAACAGACTGGTGAATTTAGAGGAGTTAGGAAGGAAGGCTTTGATATAGTTAATGATGCCAAGCAATTGCTAGATCTCTTTTACGGATAGGTTCTCATCTGGGAATGAAGGAAGGGTTTCAACAAGCTGAGGACCTAGTTGGATTTTACCATCTGAGATTTTCATACTAAGGTATTCAATCTCATGAAGGCCAAGGGAGCTTTTCTTTTCTGAGATCATGATACCCTGAGATTTGACGATGTCAAAGAACTGTTCTAACATTGACAAATGGGCTTCATCGTCTTTTGAAAAGAGAAGGATATCATCAATGTAAATCAAAGCACTGTGAAGGATGGGCTGAAAAATATTTATCATTGCTTTCTAAAAAATTGAAGGAGCTACCGTTAGCCCAAATGGCATCACCTTCCATTGATATTGAGCATTGGAATACAAAAAGCAGTTTTATCTCGTTCGTCAAGTGCAATTCCTAATTGGGAAAAATCAGCTTTCAAATCAAACTTTGAAATTACTTTTGCTCCCGCTAAGTGTGTAAAAAGGTTTTGAATCTATGGGAGTGGAAACTTATCATCTTTCAAAAACTGGTTTATAGTCAATGACTAACCTTTTCTTACTTTTAACTTGCTCACTTCTTTTGTTCACATAAACGGCTTGACAAGTCCAACTAGAATTAGTTAGGTTGATTAAACCTTACTGTAACAGTTATGCACATTCTTCTTGAGCAAGCTTCAGATCATCTGGAGTCATCCCTGGGTGTGTTGCTTTGGTCGGGTTGATATCTTTATTAAGCTTAAAAGGAAGCTTAACAAAAAAAACTCTTTATTTTTCCAAAGCGGATTTTTGTGCTTAAAGTCAGCATGAGAATCTGCATAAAAATTTCTTAACATGTCAGCTATTGATAAAAATTTTCCAGTAGTATGAGAAATAGGAAACATATTAGTAACAGGAGTAAAAGGTTGAAAGTAATGTTTGTACCAGATGCCGTGAGGAAGGACTCGTAGTCTTTCAGCATTTGCATAAACATCCCCTCCAATAAGAACATCTTTACCGTGAAGTTTATTCCCAAAAACTTTGATCCAAATTATGCAATCGGGGAAAAACTTTATTCCAACCGGGTGTTATGAAATGAGTCTACCTTAGAAGATTTCTCCGTTTGCTACTTGGAATTGGGTGTTAGTGTTTGTCTAGAATTCTGGTGGCAGAATATCTGGATTCATCATTGTCTTCATGGCTCTTGTGTCTAAGAATCCAATTGCTTTAACTGGTTGTGCGTACTTAGACGTTAACAAGGAGACCTGCACATAAGGAGGACAAACATCAGTTAAAGAATTAATATTTGAAACTTCAGTAATATTGAAAACTGGTAAACATGATTCTCGCTCAAAATCATTCTAAGAAGCTTCAAACTCAAAATTTGTAGTTCCAATTGCAAAGGCAGTATCTTGGTCGGGATGGCTTTCCTGTAAGAACATTGATGCAACATCAGATTCTAGATGGTCCACCATTAGTTGCGAAACAGGCTTCGAAGCTTTGGTCTTTTTGTTTGGACAATTCTATGTTGAATGGCCCTTCTTTTTGCAGAAGAAACATCTGTCTGGTTGATGCTTTCCACCTGAAGTACTGATTTGTACTTCCTTTGCTTCGAAGGTCTTTTCTTTGTGACCTTGCCCCTGTAGTGGCACTTCTTTGAGTTGGGGAGTCCAATCTCCTAATTTCTATTGTAAGTCTTTTCGAGCTTCTTCTTTCCGTGGAAGAAACTCTCCACGACTTTTGTTCTTTCACAAAGCTTCTCAAGACATGTGAATGTAGCTTGGTGGATCTCTGTAAGTCTAAGATTTGCCAAAGTGTTTCTAGAGAGCTAGATCATTTTTTTCAAATCTGGTTGGATCTCTTCTGGGAGTGAGGAAATGTACACCTGATTGAGATTTGGGTCTTTCATTCCACCGAGGCGATAATAGATTTCCTTCATTCTTTTGTAATGCCTATTGATGTCCTTAGGCCTCAAAGAACAACATTTCATTTTGAAAAAGTTTGTTCTCGCCTATTTGATCTCAAGAGAATAGTCACCTACAAATTCTTTAAATATCACATTAATCAACAAATCCAAAGAACTTGTAAGTAATATGTTCCCGTCAATGGCATCTAAAAATATAAACCAATCATGCAATGTGCCAACAGAACTACTAAAAAATTCAGACAGGATATGGTTCAGAGATACTCCCTTTAACAATTGTGTATGAACCCAGGCTAACATTTCTTAGAACCTTTCAAGTCTTTTGCTAACTGGAATGTCATCAAAGTTGAAACAAGTTGTCTTCGAAGGTTTCTTCGGAGGAGTGGGTTGTGGAGACGGTGGTCAGTTGTCTGCCATGGACTCACCATCCGTTTCTTCTTCATGGCTATGATGGACTTCAGCATATGTGGTTGATCTTGAGGGACCTGGGGCAGTCATAAGGATCCCTAAAATGTCTATATTTTCATCTCTGGATTCAATAGACTCGGAAAAGCTTTCTAAGGATGTTTCGGATATTGATTTGATGTTTGAGTCTTCAGAGGGTGTTGACACTCCATCAGACACTGGATCTTCATTTGATTCTTCGGAGGTTGTCAAAGCTTCATCAACATGATATGACACTGTAAGCTGTGAAGGATGATTTGTTGAAGCCAGATCAGGCTGCCGTGTGGATCTTGCTAGAAAAGCTAGATCAGGATGGTTTGTGGAACTTGTTGGTAAAGTTGGATTAGGATGTCTCCTGGGACATGTTGGAAGAGGTCCTTGTTGGACAGGAGTCTTGAGTTCATCTTTCCTTGTGTATTCACATTGGGTTTCATCTGGCTAGATAGGTGCTTTAGCCTTTTCCTTTCGAGAATGTTTGGAGCTTTCTAGTCGGGAGGCTACCAACTGAGCAATTGGGCGTGAATGCTTCTTCTTTGTCGTTGGATGATCATAAGGATGTCTTTTGCCCAATTAATCTAAAAGTTGGAGTCTGGCATACTGTTGTCAACAATCTTTTTGGCTCGAGGTAGAACTGAGCTCAACGATACACCGAAGAGTAGAGTTGGCGTGTGGAGCGTCTGTGGATTTTTTTGAATGCCAAGCATGGAGAAACCCCATGACGGACATAATGGAACCGGTGCAGTTTGAGACTTTCTTTTCTTATAATTTTCAAGTTGTCTTTCCAAGTCTCGGATCTCATGGCGTTTCTCATCAAATTCACTACAATAAGTAGTGCCGGTCCAAATCATCTCTTTGAGGTCTCGATCCAGAGCATTGTATCTGTTCACCATTTCAAGGTAGAGTTTCTCTACGTGGTCAATCTTCTTCTCGACTTGATTGACTCGATCATCAATTCGTGTTAGGACATGATTTTGCACAATAGTTTTGTCAGTCTGTCAATTGAGGACTTCCTTTGCCTGACTGAGAGGAACTTGTCTCCCACATTCATCAACTGTTTTCTAAGAAATGTAAGGTCGGGACGTTCGTCTATCTGCCTCGTTCACCTTTCTTTCCAGGGGCAGAAATTCTGAAGCATAGAAACTCCTTGAAGGTCTGTTCATCATGCACGGGATTGGAGTTGACCTGCTTGGTGTGATTTTTGCAGCCTTCTTGCAACAAGAAGATGGCCTGTGGTAATCTGTCGTCTTCTTTAGGATCTTCTTGATAGATAGATAGACGGATTTAGGATTCTCCTTGGACATAGGCAGTAAGGCTGATCTTCTAGGATGAGGGCTGTAGAAATCTGCAAAGCTAGTAAAAGGCCTTGGAACTGGTATTGTCCTAGGTTTTCCTTCATCATCATCATGTGGAGCAGGTGTTTTTGAACATCCACCAGATTTCTTTTTTGTCCGTCGCCTTCTCTTAGGTGCCTCATCTTCTTCTTTGAATCGTCTTCTTCACAAGAACCTTTAGGGTCACAAAGACTAGAGCCAGGGACATCCCATATGAAGTGGATGTTGATGTGAGATGTGTAGCTAGGCTTAGCCTAATGGTCGAAAGAGGATATTGGTACCCTCTTCTGCATGCTTAGATCTCTTGGATCATATTGCTTGAGCATTAATTGTGTGAAGATCTGTCCAGATTTTTCTTTCGGAGTAACTCTGTAAGATGTTTGGACTCGTCCATCAGATAGCCTTCAAAAGGCTGAGACTGTGGCCTGGAAAACCCTCTACAGCGTAAACCAATAGAACTACTAAACCATACAGCAGCAGCAGCAAAAGAGCATAACAACAATGCATGACCTATCATCTCAACTTCACTTTCACACATCAAACACACCGAATCAATTCCAGGGATAAAGGACATACTTGATTTACCTGGAAGCATGCCTTTACAAGCTCTCCACATAAAGGACCGTACTTTTGTTAGCGAGTCAATTGACCAAATCTCCTTCCATGGGCTATAGTTTGGAAATGACGGACCTCCAAATTGAATATTTTATTTTTTATTCCTCCAAGCCAGCAAGTGCCCGAGCGAACTGTATAAGCACCATGGTCAGTGTAAAACCATACAAGCACATCCTCTCTCTTGATCCTTGGAATCTGAATCTGCTGAATGAGCTCCATATCCTCATTGTTGATCATACATTGCAACGCCTTTTGCCTCCACACCAGATTTTGCCAATCTATTAACTCACTTATTGTAGTGGAGGGACTGAGATAACAGCCATGAGTCAATAAAGAAAAATGGGAGGCCCGTGGAATCCATCTACCCAACTAAGCATTAATATGCTCACCATTACCAATTCTTCAATAGTCCCCTTTCAGAAGAAGTTCTTTAGCTTGCACAATACTATGCCAAATTAGAAACGAATTATTTCCAATTGTAGCTTCCAAGAAATTCGAGTGAGCGAAATATCTAGCCTTAAGAATCTGCCCAACTAGTGAATCCGGTTTGATTGCAATACGCCATGCTTGCTTCGCTAAGAGGGAATCATTGAAGCTTTCAAAATCACGATTGTCATATTTAGAAGCACAAAGATCAATCCGTCGAACCCAATGACGACCATAACCTCCCCCCATTTTCCCCCAATAGAACTTACTAATAATACTATTAAGCTCATTAATCAAAGAGGTAGGGAGCTTAAAACATGACATGACATAAGTAGGAATTGCATGCCGAACAGCTTTGATCAAAATTTCTTTCCCGCCTTAAAAAAAAATTTTCCATCCCAGTTATTAATAGATTTCCAAACTTTCTCTACTATTGCTTTAAATGGTGCTTTTTTATTCCTGCCCACATTAGAAGGCATTCCCAAGTATTTCCCAAGGTCCACCACCACTTTTACTCGAATTAATTCAAGAAACGAAACCCGATTCACTAACCTGGTGTTGGGACTAAAAACTACTGTAGATTCTTCAAAATTAACTCTTGTCCCAAAGCCATCCCATATGCCAATAAAATCCTGGAGAGACACTGAGCTTCAGAGGAACACACCTTGCCAAACATTAAGCTATCATCCGCAAAAAATAAATGAGTAAGAGCTGGTGTAGATTGGGCTACCTGAACTGCTGATAATTCTCCATTCAATTGAGCTTTCCTTAGTCGGAAAGAAAGCAACTTAGAACAAAGATCAAACAAGAAAGGGGAGAGAGGATCCCCCTGGAGCAATCCTCTAGTGGGGATAATAGTTTGGGAAGGCTGTCCATTAATCAAAATCTGGTATTTGACCGAAGTAACACATTCCACAATAAGATGAATCATCCTGCTAGGAAACCTCATGTGGTTCAAAAGCGCGTTAAGGAAGTCCTATTCCACTCTGTCATAAGCTTTTGACATATCCATCTTCAAAGCAAAGGGGCCCTTTTTACCACCATGATTATTCTTCATAAAGTATAATGTCTCATATGCAAGAATGACATTATCCGATATCAATCTACCAGCAATAAAACCACTTTGATTTTCAGACTTGCAATAACAATTTTTAATCTATTAAAAAATGACTTTGGAAATAAGCTTATAAACAGTATTGCATAAACTGATAGGTCTGTACTGTGAAACTAATTTGGGATCCTTAATTTTTGGAATTAAACTTATGAAGGTATTGTTCAGATTAGATAAACTACCTTCTAAATTCAAAAATTCCAAAGCAACATTAGTAACTCACGGCCCAACCTCACTCTAGTGCTGATGAAAAAACTCCGCAAAGAAGCCATTCGGTCCAAGAGCTCGATTCCCGCCCAACTCCTTCTTTCTCATAACTATCTAGAACTCTGAAAAATCCTTAGCCAGCACAGCCGGCTCCAACTCTTCAAGATACCTGTCTCATCCTTCAAATATAGTCTGAAAGTCTCGAGTTCCTGTAGAAGTGAAAAGATGAGAGTAGAACTAAGTGATCAGAAGCTCAATATCAGAAGCAGATGTGAGCCATTGTTCCTGCTCAACAAATAGACCATGAATATAGTTGTTCCGACTTCTCTGTGAAGCTCTGGAATGGAAATATATAGTGTTCAGATCCCCTGCGGGGTTGCTCACTTGCAACCAACGCTAGGGGTCAGATAAACTTGCCATCTTCAAAAATCACCTCCGGAGAAATCAAGCCTCTATTCTTCTTGACAAAACCAGTTTCCTCATTAGAATCTTCACATTTCCCCTTTTTAGCCCTAGTTGGAGATGAACCCTCTTCATCAGTTGACATACGGGCCCTCCTCTACCAACCCCTCCTTTTATTAATTGGGCTATTCTTAGATAATTCACTAGCCAACTCGGAATGGACCAAGTTTAAATCACCACTTGAAGAAAGCATAAATTGGCCCACCATACCATCTTGCGAAGGCCCATTATGTTTTGAATTCTCAATTGTGGACCCCAACTCAATAACAGGCACTTCCACCAAACCCTCCTGAGCTACAGAAGTTGACTTCAAACCAAACCAAACATCACCCACTACAATTGCCTTATCAGTTATGACAACCGGAAGGATAACATGATCCTTATCCTGAATTCCAAGAGGACGAGCCTCCATGTTTATCCAAACTCCTATTGAAGTTGCGCCACCGTTATTCTGATCGTCGGCCACTAGCTTCCCTCTACTATAATTTTGATCATCGGCCACAGTTGGAATTGCCAAAGAACTGCCAGTAGTACCCTATCATCATCAACACCCGAATTGGTCTGAAATTCAGTACGCCGGTGACCAAGCCACAAAGGTAAGGACCAATTACCGAGACTGGAACTGGTAGCTTGTCCATCTTTTTGGGAGAAAATCCTACCTATACTGCCTTATGTACACCTATATAATCCAGTTGAATAGATTTTCGTTCCTCCTCGGCTTTAAGCTTTCCCAAGTAGTCCACAACCTTATGCCCGATAATGCCACACCAATGACAAAAAGAATGAAGTTTCTCATACCGAATTTCCAACTAGCTATCTGAACCATCATCCATAGACAGATTAATGCCTCTCAGCGAATGGATAGAAAAATCCATGTCCACATTAATTCTCATGGTTCGACCCCATGCAATGGATCCTTTTCCCATATCCCATTCAAGAAAAGGACCAACCGAATTACCAATTTGTTCAGCCACCTTTGCAATCATGTAGCAGCATGGAACATTCTGTGCTTGAATAAAAAAACTACAGATATTGAACGGATACTCCTCTAGGCTCCGTGCAAAACAAAAATCTTGAAGAACAATAAGATTCCCATTGAGGAGTCAAGGGCCTCTATTTTTAATACGCATTAGGTCAAGTCGGTTAGCAAACTTGAAGAAAAAATCATTATATCCCACTGCCTTCACCTCAAAATCATGAGGTAAAGTCCATGCAACTTTCATGGTATCCTTAACAACATCTCTTCCATATGACTAGTTGAGAGAATCTTCGTACCCAAGCTCCGAAGGTCCTCCTCAATGTTCTGTCGATTACCAGAAGATGAGACTTTAATTTTAACTCTTTTACGATCAGTTAATATCAACTTTTCTTCCAAAGCTAATGTGCACTCCTCTATTGAAGACGAAAAACAAGATTCAGAAGATAAAAACAAGATCCTGAAGAAGGAAAGAAAAACTAGAAAATAATCCCCCGTAATCGAGGAAAAAGAAACTCCCTACTGGAGAGAAGGGCTCCCACCTAGAAGACTAGAGTATTTTTTGGTATTTTTGGTCCTTAAAAAATTTACAATTGATTATGTTGTCTTAACAAATTTATATTTGGTAAGTTTGGTTCTATTTTCTTATTAATCTTTTTATAGTTCAATTTTTCTATTATAACATTTCTACTTAACCTCACACAATTAAAAATTCTAAAATTAATCTTTATTTATAAAAACAAAAGTTCATAAATTAGAACTTCCCACAATTGTCTAAGAAAAATAAAATTACCAAAATATTAATTTAATAAGTGGTTATTAATTAGCAACATTGAAAAAAAGTTGGAAATGAGTAATTAGATTACAAATAATTTTTTGTACCATTTAAGATAAATAGTCATCAACTACCAATATAAATTAAAAATTGAGAAAACAAAATTAAAAATTTTTGGGACGAAAGAAATGAGTTTTTCTATAACTCCAAAAATATTTTAGAATCATTTTTACATGAGAAATAATGTAAAAATTTTGAATTTTAAGTTATAAATTTTTTTAAAAAAACAACAACTCATTTTCATTTTCATTTTTATCCATACTTTATTTGGAAGACCAGATGCACTCCAAAATGCTCTCAAAGTTTACATATCACAAGTCCACATATCGGAAAAGAGAATGATGTAATTTTCTCCCCCATCAACCTCGAAAAGCTTGGTGAAAAATATAGTTAAAAATGGATAAAAATCATGAATTTCCTAATAATTTTGGCATAACTAATTTTTTTCATCGAGATAATTGAGAGAAATATTTGAACAATCAAATCAGCTCCAAATAAGCTGTATTTTATCATATCTTAAATTGACATATATTAGAAGAGATGTATGGATTTATTTTCTAAATCACTTTAAGAAATTAAGTGAAAAATAGCTGGTAATTTGGTCAAAAACCAATTTTGCTAAACACGGTAAAGCAATGAGTTAGTTTTTGTCTAACTCGGTTCCATCCTTTACCTAATTTTTTGAAAAAATTTCTTCTTTTATATGTCAATTTAAAATCTAAAAATTTACACCTTGTTCAAATTGATTTGATTTTCTAAATATAGTTCTCAACTATCTTGGTCGAAATAGGAGTGAATTCAAAAAGTTTTGATAAATCGTGATTTTCATCCAACTTTAACTAATTTTTTATCAAGATTTTCAAAACTTATTGGAGAGAAAAATTATAGCTCTATCTAGGGACTTGTTGTCTACACATTTCTCTTTCATTAAATTAATGGTTTGATAGTTTATTTTCCTTAGACAACTTTGTGAAGTTCGAATTTATGAAGCTTTATTTCTATAAATAAATATTAATTTTAAAGTTTCTAATTAATGAAAAATTAAGCTGGAATGATATAGTAGAAAATATAGAAAAAGTAATAATAAATAAATTATGACCAAAACTTGCCAAACATAAATTTGTTACGGACTAAACATGCCAATATTTATTTTGAAAAGAGTTTTAAGCAGTGTTTTCCAATTTTGTGCTTAGATTTAATGGACCCAAGCATTTTCCGTCCAAAAAGACTAATGTTGTTAATCGTAAATTCGTTAGGGACAAAACTGCTAAAAAAAAAAAACAGAAATAGGATCAAAGTTACAAATGTAAATTTATTGGGGACTTAATTTAAAAACCAAAATAAAACTACTTCACATATATTGACTGCTTCTAAATGAAATTGAAATGTTCATTATTTTAACCATTTTTTCAACAAGTGTTAATTAATTATAATTTTTGAAAAATTTCTCGTGTATAATTCTCCGTCCATCTTAACTCAAATGTTTCTATTTCCATTTTATATTATCCGGAATTAAGATAGATATTTAATATAAAGTTATGTAAATAACTTCCTTCAATCAGCAATATTTTGTTGTTTTCGTAAGTTAACCCAAGACTTTTGGATTATAAGTGAAATCGCATAAGACGAATTCAAAATCTTTAGATCATAGTTTAAAGTGTTTTATCACTTAAACAAACTCTACGTGTCTAAAAACTTTTATCTAAATATATTGAAAATAACACCAAAATAAACATAAACAAAAGATAAAATTAAGCTCTTGTATTTGTTTAATTTAATTATATAAGTTGCTGGCTCATGAAGTTGCTTGTCTAAAAAACTTCTATTTAAATATAGGGAGAATGGTCAACTTAGACCCAAAATCAAGTGTGATACTATTTTTTTTTTTTCTGCCATTTGAATACCCATTCTAATTATGTACCTCCAAAGCATTACTTCAGACCAATGTTTTCAGAACCGGATCGGTCATTGAACCGGAAAAGTTACTGGTTTAAGGTTTAATGGTTCAACCGTAATTGGACCGGTAATTGAACCGGTTAATTTAATAATTAAAAAATATTTATTTTATAGATTAAAATATATCAAAATA
>JAOXNR010000001.1:20143516-20172330 GCA_028571225.1 Parsonsia alboflavescens | reverse complement strand
TTCAGTAGTCCATATCATCCTCAGACAGATGGACAAACTGAAGTTGTGAACAGATCGTTGGGCAATATGCTGCGAGCTCAAATCAAGACTTACGGCACTTGGGATTCTCTCCTTCCCAAGATTGAGTTTGAATTTAATTGTTCAGTTAACAGATCTACTCAATACTCTCCTTTTCAAATTATGTATGGCAGGAATCCCAGGAGTCCGATCGACCTAGCACTTCCCAATGATGGGACGGTGTCTAAGAATGTGGAGGAGCGCATTGTGGATTTGCAGGCTGTCCACGCTACGATGAAGTCCAATTTGGAGTGAAATTATACACGTTACAAAGAAGAGGCAGACCAGACTCGATGAGATGTTCAATTCGAGGTGGGAGATCTCGTGTGGGTGACATTGACCAAGGAGCGATCCCCGTGGGGTACCTATCACAAACTCAAAGACCGATAGATTGGCCCCTGTCAAGGTTTGGAGAAGTTGGGAACCAACGCTTATCGGCTTGAGCTTCCGGATGATCTGTGCATTTCTAATGTTTTCAACGTACAACATCTATCCCGTTTTCATGGGGACAATCTGAGTTTGAGGACAAACTCTTCTGAAGAGGGGGAGCCTGACGTAGAGCTGGCCCACGAAGATATTCGGGAGGGCCCAAGCAGGTCCAAGAGGCTGCAGGAGAAGTTTCAAGGCAATCGGAGATGATCCAAAGAAGTTCGGAAAAGTTTCTAGGGCCGAATCGTAAAACCTGAAAAGTTATGGGAGCGTCAGAACGGGTTGATCCGGGACTATCTAGGGAGCAATACTCACTGCTATGCTGTAACCTAAATCGTTTTTTGGCCATCCAGGGTCATCTGGGTGGACTTTTGGACCTTTTATAAACTTTTGGGATCTTTTTGTAATTTTTCCTATTTTCGGTTTAGGGTTTATTTATTGCCGTTTTTGTTTGTTTTTTTGGGCAGACTTTGTTTTTTTGAAGCTTTGAGTTTTCTCATTCAATAAAATTTGATTATCATAGTGTCTCAAGAATATTGTTGTTTTATTCTTGATTCGCCCTTTCCTGTAAAAGACTTTCGAGTGAAGTTGATTGTAGTTGAGGTTCTATCATCCCCACCATTGTTTCCGTTTTGCGTCACCTGTGTACGGTGCCAGCGTTATTGGTACCAAAGAAGGATGGTTCTTGGGGGATGTGTGTGGACAGTAAAGCAATTAACCAGATTACTATCAAGTATCGGTTCCCCATATCGAAGCTTGATGATATGCTTGATCAGTTGAGTGCAGCATTGGTATTCATGAAGATTGATTTGAAGAGTGAGTACCATCAGATTGGGATCAAGCCGGGTGATGCATGGAAGACAGCTTTCAAGATGAAGGAGGGGCGGTACGAATGGTTGGTGATGCCATTCGGATTTTCAAAAGTGCCAAGTACTTTCATGCGGATAATGAATCAGGTTTTGAGACCTTTTCTCAATACTTTTGTTGTCGTGTACTTTGATGATATTATGATATATAGTAAATCTGTTTTTGAGCATGTTGGGCGTGTGGAACAAGTCCTTACTATTTCGCGTGAACATAAATTGTTTGCTACCCTTAGTAAATGTGTGTGGATGGTTGAGAGACTTGAGTTTTTGGGGAATGTGGTGACTGGAGATGGAATTTTGCTAGATGAAG
Organism: Parsonsia alboflavescens; assembly: GCA_028571225.1. Taxonomy (NCBI): domain Eukaryota; kingdom Viridiplantae; phylum Streptophyta; class Magnoliopsida; order Gentianales; family Apocynaceae; genus Parsonsia; species Parsonsia alboflavescens. The sequence goes on along the minus strand of JAOXNR010000001.1, from coordinate 20,170,668 downwards.
GGAAAGTGCAGGCTGTTGCGAATTGGCCATCACCTACTACTGAGATAGAGTTGAGGTCTTTCTTAGGCCTTGCTATAGGCCATTTGTCAGGAGATATAGCGAGGTAGTTGCACCGTTGACTGAGTTATTGAAACAAGATAGACTCGAATGGACAGAAAGAGCATAGGAAGCTTTTGGAATTCTGAAGGATAGATTGACACACGCTTGTTTATTGGTATTGTCGAATTTTGACAAGGTCTTTGTGGTTGACTGTGATGCCTCAAAGATAGGTATTGGGGCTGTTCTAAGTCAGGAGGGGAAACCAGTTGCATACTACCACGAGAAACTGAGTGGAGCGAAATTAACTTACTTAGTTTATGACCTCGAGCTGTATGCCATTGTGAAGTTGTTGCAGCATTGGCCACATTACCTGTTACAGATTGAATTTGCACTGTCTTCTAACCATCAGGAGCTGAAATATCTGCAGGGATAGCACAAGCTGAGCACTAGGTACGCAATGTGGGTCAGAGCTTTGCAAGAATAGCTTTAGCATTTGGCATAAGTCTGGTAATTTGAACAAGGTAGCTGATGCCTTGAGCAGAAAGAGCTTGTAGATTACTACAATACAAGTGAACACTTTGGGCTTTCTGAGTGTGAAAGAGGATGTTTGAGCAGATTCTCATTTTGGAGGTATTGTAGTAGAAGTTGAGAGTGGAAGCTGAATTGATTTCGTCCTTCATGATGGGTTTCTGTTCAAAGGTAATTGTTTATGCATCCTAGATACTTCTCTATGCATGTTGATTATATAGGTATTGCACAATTAGGGGGCATTTCGGTAGGGACAAAACTGCTTGGCTAGTGCATAAGAGATTTTATTAGCCAGGACTTAACAGAGATGTCAAGACGTATGTGAAGCGGTGTCATGTCTGTCAAGAGGCAAAGCCGGATGAACCGCAGAAGGATGTCTCCATGGATTTTGTAGTAGGATTGCCACAGACAGCAAAGGGGTTGGATTCAATAATGGTGATTGTTGAATGATTTACCAAGATGAGTTGCTTCCTTCCATGCAAGACAATGTTTGATGTGACTAAGGTGGCTGATCTCTATTTTTCTAGGGTTCTTCGACATTATGGGTTGCCATCGTTGATAGTTTCAGATAGGGATAGCAAGTTTATGGGACATTTTTGGCAAGAATTGTGGAAGAAACTTGGCACGAAACCGAAGTTTACAAGCCCATATCATCCCAAAACTGATGAGCAAACTGAGGTTGTCAACCGGAGCCTTGGGAACTTGTTACGAGCAAATGTCCACGAATTCAGAAGTTGGGATCTTTGTTGGTGGAAAATTGAATTTGAATTTAATTCGTCGGTGAATCAGTCTACAGAGTTCGAGCCATTCCATTTGGTGAATGGTTTTTTGCCGAGAGGTCCACTTGATCTTCTCCTTATTGAAGGAACAGAGAAATCAAGCAAAGTTACATGATGTTGTGAAGGCTAAACTTGAGCAAAGTTATGCCAAGTACAAGGCAAGAGCTGATCATAGATGACGCCAGCAATCATTTGAAGTTGGTGATCTGGTATGGATCTATTTGAAACTTGAGAGGTATCCTCATTGAGCTTACACCAAGTTCAAATCGAAGCGGATGGGTCCTTGTCAGGTGTAGGAGAAATTTGTCGACAACACCTACAAGGTTGAGTTGCCGAACGATGTATTTATCTCTGATGTCTTTAATGTTCATCATCTAACCCCTTATACAAGTGAGAACTCCAGCTTGAAGATAAGCTTTTCAGAGGACGGGGAGAGTGATGCGGACATCATCTAAGATGAACAGGATGGTCTAGATTAGCAGGCTACACTGGTAAGGCCCACGCCATGGAGTCCACGAAGGTCCAAGCGACTGCAAGGAAAATAGGCCTGATCCAGACTGATGTGGACCTTCTACCTTAAGATGCGCTCCAGACCTATTGTCTTGGATTGGGCTGAAACTTGACTGGACAATTGGAAATGGCCCAACGGGCAAAATCCATTGCTTTTCCATAGCCTAAGATAGTTTTGGGCCATTCAGGATCGTTTTCATGGAGTTTGGGGCTTTTTTCTATTTTTTTCGATAGAGTTTCTTTTGGCAATAACTTTATTATTGTTTTAGGGTTTTATTTAAGTAGTTTTTCTAATGTATTATTTTTTAATCAATTTTAGACGATCATTATTCTAGGAACGGATTCCTTTGCCCTTTTTTTTTTTTTTGAATTACAATTCAAATTAGGCCAAAATTGTGAGTGATCACCCAAAACATCCTTTCTTGTTTTCCAGTTTGGATTTGTTGTTCGAAAAATTGCAAACGATTCAAATTGTCCTGCATCAAATACAAGTGAGGATCTCATTCTCTATAGGCAAGTATGATGATGAGGTATTAGGTGATGTAGTGCCCATGCAAGCTAGACACTTATTGCTTGAAAGGCCCTGGCAATATGATAAGAAGGTGATCTATGATGGCCACTAGAACAAGCATTCCTTGGAGTTTGAAGGAAGGAAGATACATTTGAGTCCCTTGAAACCTCATGAAGCCTATATGGACCAAAAGAAAACTCCTGAGAGGACGAAGGAATTTTATGAGGAGAAAAACAAGAGAGAAAATGAGGGAAAGAGGAGAGAGAATGAGAGGAAAAGAAACGAGAGAAAGGGAAGGAAGAAAGAAAAAGAGAGACAAAATGAAAATGAAAAGAACAGGAGTGAAGAAGAGAAGAGGAGTGGAAAGAAAGTAAGTTTTTATGAAAAAGAAAGAGAGTTGAAGAGTGCATGTGTGGGCTTCAAGCCAATGGTCTTATTTATGTACAAACAATCTTCGCATTTTACTTCTTTTGATGATGTTATTAGTGTTGGGATTTATGCCTAAAAGACTATCATTTTCTGAGATAATGTGTAAAAGACTATAATCTTTATAAATAAATTTATACATATTAAGACAACATGCAATAAGGTCCAAATTGATTTAAATATGTGATCTATGTATTGGGACATTCAGCAGAGTAAGGTATGGATATCCAGAAGTTTAAATCATAATTAATTAGTTCTTGGCCAATTAATGGAATTAGGCATTCCATTGATTAAAGGTCAGAACATATTAGTCTCCTTTAAGTATGGTAACTTACCTTTAGTTATTGGGTAGTGCTTTCAGACTACATGGGTTAGCACATTTTGTATGTGTAGAACAAGACCATTTAATGATTGTAATCTGAAGATACTATCAAAGAAGAGAGAACTAATATTACTGTTGCTACTGCATGGACACGTCCCCATGATCTGAGTATGGGTTGGTGGTCCAAGTTCCCTATGCTTTGATATACTATAAGTGAGATCTCATTATGGAGATCAATAGTCTTGTATGTTAAGTACTTGAAGTTAATTAGTTGAGACAGACTCATATAATAGGGTCTCTATGCCATTTCATTTATGAGATGGATTAAGCGCCGCCTTGTCTGTTGTTCTTAGTTGGATCAATGAACTCGAGGCCTCAGTAGTACAAAAGTTATTGTACTGAATATTCTTCTCATGAGTATTCATTATGATTCAATGATAATAGAACTATATAAATAAGGATGATGGATGTTATTAAATAAGGTGATATTATGCAAGACCTTGGCTCAATAGTTGGCGTTACATAAAATGGCAAATGTGTCATTACATCTGTAGGTCAAAGATTAAGGGTTAAGATATATCCCAACAAGTTTTTTGCGTCTATAGCAATGTATTATGGAGTACACCATCTTCTTATGGTGATAATAGAAGGTGTTTAGAATGATTAAAATAATTACAACTATGTAGTAAACATACTTTGGTCATTTTATAAAGCTATTAACAGTGTGTCTTAAGGTCCTTAATCTAGTCCTATTATGCTTGAATGATTTATGGCATTCGTAAATAGGAGATTGGAGAAGAAATTAATTTTATTTTAGATAGCATTAATAATTAATTGAGAATTTAATTAATCCTTGAAATTAATATTTGGACTTGAATAAAATTAATTAGTTATTTAATTTAGTCTTATAATTAATTTGGATTTAAGTCCGTAAGATTAATTATTGTTAGGCTTGAATAAAATAATAGAGTGACTAGTTATTTTATTTAGTCTTATAAGTAATTTGTACTTAGGTCCATAAGATTAATTATTGTTGGGCTTAAATAAAATAATGATTTTTATTAATCTTATAATTAATTTGGACTTAGTTCCATAAGATTAATTATTTGATGGGTTAAGAATAAAAAATAAAGATTAATTAAAGGGTCAGAATAATTATATTGGATGGATGATCTAATAAATAATTACGAGACCTTTTAATTTAATAAAAGGATTATTGATCTCTTGATCCATAGGAAACACATATTTCTAATTTAATTTATAGGATTATTTATACATCCTATAATAATTAGAAAAATCAGAGAATAATTCCTAATCCTTAGAAAATCATAAAAGACATTAATTTTTTCTTGCCAAAGAAAAATTATAGATTGTCTATAAGTGCCGCCATTCACAATTCTCCTCTTTTTATTAGTGAATTTGTTTTTTCTTTATTTTATTTATTAGAAATTTCTGTTAAACTTCGTGATTTAGAGGTATAGGAAATTGTTTTTCTAAAATTCACTGTCTGCCGGAGTAGCCCAATCATAGTCAGAGGTTCGCCGGAGTTGCCTGAAATTGCCAGAAATCTAGTCAGTGTTGTCGGAAATAATAGTCTTCACCGGAGCACCCAGCGGGTCTGAGCAGTCAGGCTTGACAGCCCAGCCAGGCACAGGCTAGCAGGTGCCAGTGATCGAGAGCCGACAGAGGAAGCCAAGAGCCGAGGCAATTGGCAGAGGGAGACACGAGCACAGATGGAGAAGGCAGCCACAACTAGTGACAAGAGAGAAATCGAGCGTGGAGATCGATCCAGCATTGCAGTGCCGTCCAGAGGCAGTGCAGTACGGCAGTACGGATAGATCGTCTGCAGAGCAGTGCGGATTCGAGCAAATAGCATCTTCAGGCTTTTTTCAGTAGCACCAACGGCGATGGCAAACGCTGGGTGGAGCAACGATGCTTTAGTGCATCAAGCCGCTCCGACCAGCAGCAATGCCATGGTTGCTGGCGGCTGATTGCTAAGGCGTGGGGAGTGATAGTTGGGGATCGACAGGCGACTGGCCCTCAAGTGACTGGCTGTGGTGGCTGCTGGAGTCGATCCAGTCATCAGCTGTGTTAGTTCTTCATAGAAGAGGCTGGTCAAGGAAGAAGAAAGCCAAGAAACCCTAATTGGGTTTTGGTTATTTGCAAAAGGTCTCTATTTTTTGAAATTTATAATTTTGGGCCTTAAGTTTTTATTAGCCAATTAGGAGTTTTTAATTATAGTTCTTTTGGGCTAATGCTTTATGCACTTAATTTATTATGCGTTATATTTTTGTGATATTGAAGGCATGAAATAAATTAAAAGCCACTCTTAGGAAAATAAATAAGATCATATTTAATTAATTTATTTGATTAATTGGTCACATAAGATTAAAACTAGAAAAAGCATGAAATTGAATGTTATGCTTTGTTTTAATATTTATATTTATTATGTGACGCATACCATTCTATGGGAAACCGAGATCAGGAATGTTCTTAAATAATTATTTGATTTGGTTATGGTAATTAAGAAATCAAGAAAATAATTATAAAAACGATAATTAAATTCTTAAAGTTGTTGATATAGTTATTTTTTAAATTAGAAATAGTCTAAATAAATTTATTAAAGGGTTTTGTAATTGATTTAAAATAAAAATAAATAAATAAACATTATGGATTATTATTTCTAAAAGTCATAATTTAGAATATAAACTATTAAATGAATTAATAAAATATAAGATTTTACAAATTTGAGGTAACTTTAGAAATTATATATATATAAAGTTGTACTTTAAACAAAGATATATAATTGAGTTATGTTTTATTAAGAAATAAAACCAAGATTATATTTTATTATTAAGCTCCTCAAATGAAAGATTGAATGAGAGAGGGTACATGAAATTGAACCCTTAACTTCCATTAATTATATATGTTAATGGGTTTTGACTTTCTTGCGTCACCTGCATATAACCCCTTATATAATGATTGTTCATAAGAACCTAGAAATTAACAGACAAATTAAAAGCTAATTTCGAGGATAGGTGGTGATGTCGACCAACCCGTCGTTGGAGGCATTAACACTAGATTATCCATAGTTCATTATGAGTTAGTAGGCAGCCCATCGTTAGAACTTTACTAAGAAATTTTCTAGATTGATTAACTAAAAGATTTTAGTAAGTAATGGTTAAAATCTCAATTTAGAAAAGCATTAACCTGCTTTCGTAGCTCTGTTGCATTTTCTAAGAATTGAATGTGGTCATTAGATATTGGTGCATTTATTGCATAGATCAATATGCTAAGCCACCATATTATTGATCATAGTGGGAGGAACAACTAGGGTCTATGATAATATGAAAAGAACAATGTGTTTATCACATTAAATTGCGTGTTTTATATGTTTTATGTTTTTTTAAAAGATTTTTATTTTTACCTTTTAGAATAAATTTAAAATAGGATCTCTCTACGTCCAATGGTCAGTTTTCTCTTCAAGAGATAGTTAACTGGAACCAGATATTTGGATTAGAAAAGGGAATTGCTTAAAGTCCAAAACGTGGAACAATGTGAATAACTTCTACATCTATAGTCTATTTTTTTGAAAGAAAAATTCTACTGAAGAACAAATGGACTACCATATGGCATGGAAAGATATTAACAAAGAATTAAATTCTTGATGTCAAATCCTATGTCAAGATCACTGAGTCATAATTATGAAAATGAGGATAATTTTGAAAAGATTGATGAATCTCTACGAACTAGATTTAGAATAAGGGATTGATTCAGAAATTGTAAACTCCTTAGTGAGTATCAAATTGGCTAAAGAATCTTCTTATCGGGAGTTTGCTCTCAAGGATTTGAAGATTTATAATGAAGCTAAAGATCTTGATGTTCAAAAGACAAGAAGAGTTTATATATTCACAATCTTAAGACGTTTAAATTATATTCCTTGAATTCACTTTACAATCTGCTAGGAGGGTATTACCTCTTGACAGTAGATTTCCTTCACGAGAAGAATTCTTAAAGGAAATGGATAATGTAGAAAAGATTGAAAAAGATCCAAAGCTTGAAGAAAAGACTTCCCCTATTGAGCCTAAGCCTAAACGAAAGAGGACTCAAAGAAAGGAGAAAAACGTTCTATAGATAAGTAGGGGAAATCATCTCAAGCCTCATAAAAAATTTATATGCGGTAATTGCAAGCCTAGGAACGTTTTACTTGTGGACGAATCAAACACTGGTAGAAAGACTTTCCTAAGAGGAAATTCATATCTAAAGTTATTTTCTCAACTTGAAGTTCTTATTAATGATTGAATTTGTTCCTTATGGATAGTTGATTCAAGTATCATTAATTTTCTATCTATAATTCCTTGCTGAATTTTGGAATAGAGGAACTCTAGTAAAAGGTGAGAAAACAACTTTAAAAAAGAAATGAATCTTGCGTTGGAATTCTTACATTGCTTTATGATTTGGATATTATTATAATATTTTTACATGTTCAAAACTATAACAGAATTCACATTCTGAGTTTATTCTTTTTTGTTATCTGATATTTCAGACCAATAATAATGAAAAAAAAAATCTTGTTCTGATAGTACATATATTAATTCTTGTTTTATTATTATCAAGTAAATCAAGTTTAAAGCATTATTTTCATATATAAGAGTTAATGGCCTATTATTAAGATTCTTGTTGTGATTTTAATTATGTTCAAAGTCTAATCCAAATCGGGCCTTCATTCCCATTAGCTTTGGAAAGAAAAGACCACGACTACATTTTGATTTAGATTGACCGAAAGGTCATTCGTCAAATGTTTTGAATCAAGGTAACAAAGAATCTACATCATAATTCCTAAAAATCATTAAATTCATATCTGTCTCTAAAGATAAACTTAATAAGATGTTAGAAATTTTATTGTACATGGTCCTTATGACTTTTCATGAATTACATCAGATATGATATAGTAAAAAAGGACAACACATATATATCACATATTGGTCATGGATATAATTCTTTATATGCATTTCTTTATACTTTTTTGTTGGAGATACACTTTAAGATATAAAATTTGTACTATTTTAGTGTTTAGAAATTTTGAATTAATACTAAAGGAAAATCCATTGAGTTGTGACATTAAGCTTAGGCTTAATGAAAACTCTCGAGATAAAGGGAGTTCCAATGTTTGTTCAAGATTGAGATCTAAAGATTAGGTTGTATAATTTTATAAAGTGTCCATGGTGAAGAAAAGTATAAGGATAGTGGGAGAATTTTTATTTGTATTTACTTCAAGAACATATGATGTTTGTTGACATCATTGTTAGATACTTCAAAGGTATATACAAGAATAACTGTTTGATATTCTAATGAAGTAGAATTTAGAGGTGGGAATTGTTTCCCAGAATCTCTATTAACAATTGTTTGATATTTTTATTGTAGTGGGACCTTTCCCGAAATCTGATAAGTAATTCGACAATGTTTTTTGACAGCAAATTGAATTATTCAAAATTGGGAACCACTAGAAACAATAAGAGTTATACCATATGCTATTTTCAAGATATTGTTTTTGTTATTCAATACCATATTGAGTCTTAGGACATGATTGAATCTAGTATCCTTGTAATGATACAAGTAGATAAAGTATAATTTCCAAAAAGAATCAATAGCATAAATCTTGTATAATATTTAGTCTTTCTGTAGACTAAAGTTAGCATCAGTCCTCCAAAGAGCATACGTTTATTATGAGACTTTTAGAAGTCTTATAGATATCTATTAAACGTAGATGCACTCTGGGTGAAGAAAAGACTAATGATTGTTATGATGGACATTCTATTTTTGAAAGAGTAATATCATCAAGATAAAGGGGCTATCTGCCAATATGAAATTGTCATAAATGATTTGATGATAAATTAGTAATACTCTATTTGTTAGATTCGAAAGAATTAGATATATGGAAAAGTATTAAATTTATTAGATATCACATATTCATGACAAATTGGCATAAACTCAAAACATGCACCATCCGGAAGAACATTTGTTAAATTCACATTTTTGGATTGTATATTTCCTTCTATGTTTTATTACATAGGAAAAGGGGTAAAAATAAAAGTGTGAATTATGTTCTAATTGCTATGCAATTTAACAAAATTCATGTATCATGTTTTACAAAGGACTAATATTAGTTAGACTCTTCTGGAGGCTAGTTAGGCAAATGATTAGATATATATAATCAAGTATTTTGCAAGTTCTAAAGATTATATATAATCTTTTTTTTTTTAGTGTCACATTACATTTGTAAGTTTTTGGAAAGATCGAAATAGAATTAAATCCTTTGTGGATTCATTCTATCCTATCCAAAATAAGCAATTACAAATATTTGTTCCACTTGTTACATATCATAGTAGCAGCATCGGATGTTATTATAGAGGAATTTATCTTTAATAGTTCTTCACATAATTAATTTGAAAAATCCTCAGTATATGATCACCGATGGTTACAAATGATAAGGGTAATATAGGATTCTAATTAAGAATGAATGAATGAATATGAAATAGAGATACTACGTATCTCTTAGTATTGGTTCTAGCATAATTTTACTTTCTATCTTTGAATGGTTGAATGTTTGATAACATTCAAATAACTATATGAGATATAATTGGCTCGATATTTACAGTGTTTCATGATATAAAAATACATCAAAAGGCTATGTACAAAAGAGTCGCGTAGTGTCTCTCAAAAATAATTCTAGTAATGTTATTCAAAGATTCTTCAGATAGTAGAATGTCCTTGTGACCATTGAAACAACTTTAAGAGAAATGAAAATACTAGACAGTCTTATTTGTGTGAGACAATCTTTTAACGACTTATCTAGTAGTTCTTTTTGTAGAGACTCTAGAACAGTTTAGTATTTTAGAGCATTCAGATAACTGTATGACCTATGAAATGATTGGATAGTCTTATTTGTACAAGTGGGAGTCTGTTGGGATTTATGCCCAAAAATACTATCATTTTCTAAGCTAATGTGTAAGAGACTATAATCTTTGTAAATAAATTTATACATATTAAACATGCAATGAGGTCTAAATTGATTTAAATAGGTGATTTGTGTGTTGAGATGTTCAGCATAGTATGGTACGGATCACTGAAAGTTTAAATCATAAGAAATTAGTACTTGGCCGATTAATGGAATTGGGCGTTCCATTGAACAAAGGTCATAACACAGTAGTCTCCTTTAAGTAGGGTGACTTACATTTAGCCATATGTGTTGGCACATTTTGTATCTGTAGAACAGGACCATTAAGTGATTGTTCTCTGAAGGTACTATTAAAGAAGAGAGAACTAATATCACTGTTGCTACTGCATATACATTTCCCTATGACATGAGTATGGGTTGGTGGTCTGACGAAGCTAGTTCCCCGTGCTTTGATATGCCGTAGGTGAGATTTCATTATGGAGATCAATAGCCTTGTATGTTAGGTACTTGGAGTTAGTTAGTTAAGACAGACTCATATAATAGGGTCTCTGTGCTAATCGTCCCCATGTTTGTTGTTCTTAGTTGGATCACTGGACCCAAGACCTTAGTAGTACAATTGTTATTGTACTAAATATTATGCTATTGAGCATTCATTGTGATTCAATGGTAAATGAACTAGATACGTAAAGATGGTAGATGCTATTGAGTAAGGTGATAGTATGCAAGACCTAAGCTCAATAATGGGTGTTACATAGAAGGGCAAATATGTTATTACAATTGTAGGTCAAAGATTAATGGCTGAGATATATCTCAACAAACCTTTTGTTTCTATAGCATTGTATTATGGAGTACATCATCTTGTTGTGGTGATAGTAGAAGGTGTTTAAAATGACTAAGTTAATTACAACTATGTAGTACGGGTATTTTGATCATTTTATAGAGCCATGAACATTGTGTCTTAAGATCTCTAATCTAACCCTATTGTGCATGAATGATTTTATGTCATTCTTAAATAGGAGATTGGAGAAGGAATTAATTTTATTTTAGATAACATCAATAATTAATTGAGGATTTAATTAATGCTTGAAATTAATTATTTGGACTTGAATAAAATTTCTTAGTTGTTTTATTTAGTCGTATCATTAATTTGGACTTAAGTCTATAAGATTCATTATTGTTGGGCTTGAATAAAATAATGTTTTTTATTAGTCTTATAATTAATTTGGACTTTGGTCCATAAGATTAATTATTGTTGGGTTTGAATAAAATAATGATTTTTATTAGTTTTATAATTAATTTGGACTTAGGTCCATAAGATTAATTATTTGATGGGCTAAGAATAAAAATAAATATTGGGTTTTTTATTAAAGAGTCGGGGTAATTATGTTAGGTCCATGATCCAATGAATAATTATTTGATCTTTAATTAAATAAAAGGATTGTTAGACTCTTGGCCCACAGGAAACCTATTTTTCTGATTTGGTTTTTAGGATTATTTATATATCCTATAATAATTAGAAAAATGAAAGAATAATTCCTATGCCTTAAAAAATCATAACAGACGTAATTTTTCTCTCTGCAGAAAAATTACACATTGTCTTTCAGTGCTGCCAGTCACAATTCTCCTATCTTCTATTTCCATTCTATTCACCCAAATAAATAGGGAATAGATTAGAAGATCTATTACTTAGTAGGTCAAGATGTCTAGATTCATTCTATAGGACAAGATCTCCGCAAACTTCGAGAAAAGGTATCGTTCTCATCTCCCATGTGAGAATTTTTTTTTAAAAAAAAGAAATCCTGAGACACCGTGTCTCGTTTCCTCATAGATTCAGGATTAAGTTCCCTAAAATTAACTCTTCTCTTCCTAGTGATATTTGTTTTCTTTTGAAGGAATTTGATGATGTTTTTCTAGAAGAGCTCCCTCAAGCATTGCCACCATTTAGAGGGATTGAGCATCAAATAGATTTAATATCGGGAGCACCATTACCAAATAAGACCACCTATAGAACCAATCTGGAGGAGACAAAGGAGCTTCAAAGACAAGAAGAAGAGTTTCTTTCCAAAGGTTTCATGAGGGAAAGCATGAGCCCTTGTGCTGTACTCGTTCTTCTTGTGCCCAAGAAGGTTGGGAGTTGGAGGATGTGTGTTGATTGTCTTTCAATCAACAAAATCATTGTAAAGAATTGCTTTCCTATCCCTAGATTAGATGATATGCTTGATGAATTAAGTGGTAGTTTTTGCTTTTCTAAGATTGACTTGAAAAGTGGCTATCACCAAATTCGTTGAAAGAAGGGGTTGAGTAGAAAACAACTTTTAAGACTAAACATAGCTTGTATGAGTGTCTTGTTATGCCTTTTGGTCTCACAAATGTACCTAGCATTTTCATGAGATTAATGAATCATGTTCTTAGAGATTGCATAGGTAAATTTGTGGTATTATACTTTGATGACATCTTGGTTTATTGTAGGGATATAAATGAGCATGTTAGTCACTTGAGAGTTGTCTTTAACATTCTTAGAAGTGAACAACTTTATGCGAATCTAAAGAAATGCGCATTTTGTTTGCCTTAAGTCACTTTTCTTGGTTATATTGTGTCCTTTAAAGGCATCCATGTTGATGAGAAAAACGTAAGGGCCATCAAAGATTGGCCAATACCTAAAGGTGCAAGTGAGGTAAGAAGTTTTCATGGTCTTGCTTCATTTTGTGGGAGGTTTGTGCCCTAGTACCATTGCAGCCCCTCCAAAAGAAATTATCAAGTCTAAAGTGAAGTTTAGATGGGAAAGTGAGCAAGAGAGTGCTTCTCAATTCCTTAAAAACAAACTTGCCAGTGCTCATATCTTATCTTTACCTGATTTTTTGAAATTCAGTGTGATGCATTGGGGGTTGGGATTGGTGCCGTATTAGTGTAAGAAAAGAAACCCCTTGCCTACTTTGTGAAAAACTTCATGCTGATACTTTGAATTACTCTACCTATAACAAAGAGTTGTTTGCTTTGGTTAGGGCATTGGAGCATTGGCAACAACACTATTTATGGCCAAGGGAATTAGTCATCCATTTTGACCATGAGTCCATCAAGTACTTGAAGGGGCAATCAAAGCTAAGTAAACAACATGCAAAGTGGGTGCAGTTCATCGAGATGTTTCCCTACATTATCCAATATAAGAAAGGTAAAGAGAATGTTGTAGCGGATGCTCTATCAAGGAAGTACACCTTACTTACTACCCATGATGCAAAGTTGCTAGGATTTGAGTTCATTAAAGACTTGTATGGTGAGGATGATGATTTCAAACATGTCTTTATTTCTTGTGGAAATGGAGCATATGATAAGCATTACTTGCATGATGACTTTCTATTTAGAGAAGATAAATTGCGTGTGCTTAAGTGTTCTTTGAGAAGATTGTTTGTTGTAGAAAGTCATGGGGTGGCCTAATGGGACATTTTAGCATTTCCAAGACTCCAGATACTCCTTAGGAGCAATTTCATTGGCCTCACATGAAGAGGGATGTTGTTAAAGTTTGTGAATCATGTATTGTTTGTAAGAAGGCCAAGTCTACCATTAAAACACATGGCCTTTACATGCATTGCCTATTGCTCATGCACCTTCGGAACACATTTCTATGGATTTTGTGCTTGGTTAACCTATGTCTAGAAGGGGTAAGGATTCAATTCTTGTGGTTGTTGATAGATTTTCTAAAATGGCACATTTTATTGCTTGCTCCAAAGTTGAAGATGCTCATAATGTTACAAACTTGTTTTTCAAAGTTGTGGTTAGATCTCATGGAACTCCTAGAACTATTGTTAGTGATAGGGATACCAAATTCTTGAGCTATTTTTGAAAGGTCCTTTGGGGGGTTGTTTGGAACAAAATTGTATTTTTCTACTACTCGTCACTCTCAAACGGAAGTTGTGTATAGGACTTTTGGAACAATGTTGAAAGCCATAATCGAAAAGAATTTGAGGTCTAGGGAAGAATGTTCACCTTTTATTGAATTTGCTTATAATAGATGTGTGCATTCTTCTACTCATTATTCTCAATTTGAATTGGTTTATGGTTATAATCCTTTGACACCTCTAAATTTAACCCCTCTACCTTTGAATGAAGTTGATAGTCTAGATGGCAAAAAGAAGGTGGAATTGGTTAAGCAAATGCATGCCAAAGCAAGGGAGAACATTCAATTGCAAAATGAAAGATATGCCCAGCAACATAATAGAGCTAGAAGGGAAATGAGATTCAATATTGGAGATTGGGTATGGATTCACTTAAGGAAGGAAAGATTTCCTTAATCTAGAAAGAAAAAGCTTGAACCAAGAGGACATGGACCATATCAAATCATAGAGAAGATCATTGATAATGCTTACAAAGTGGATCTTCAAGGTAACTATAATGTGAGTTCAACATTCAATGTTAGTGATTTCTCTCTTTTTGATGTAGATGAAATCGATTCGAGGATGAATGCTTTCGAGGTGAGGGGGAATGATAGTGATCCTACTCCAAAGATACCTTCTGGCCCTGTCACTTGGCCAAGAGCTTCAAAGTTGAGGCAAGCATTGGTGCAATTGTTCAAGGAAAAGAAGCTTTGATTGACTTTGAAGCTAACTTGGAAAAGATGACACTTAATGAAGAAGAGCAACCAAGGAATTTTTTCAACTTGTGGATGGTAGATGAGAAGTATACAATTGAAGAACAAGCCCTTGGGAGTCTTAGGAATCAAGTTGGGAAGCTTAGGAAGGCTTGGGATGATGTTTGCAAGGTCCAAAGCGAGTGTGGCGTTGGGATGGCATGAGAAACCACCGAATGACATGACAGAGCCCCATCCGGCACTCCATAGTACACAAGCAGCACTGGATCAATGCATCGGATCGCTACTGGAATTTCTAGTAGCCATCAGAAGCTCAATCCGGTGCCCCTCTAGTCCAAGCCGATGTTGGATCCCCTTTATCTATGTTTTATCAATGCTATGTTTTTGATGTTTTTCTTGACTTTTCTTTGCATCTTTTGGTCATTTGACTTGTTTAGAGTAGGCTTTATGGTCCTTTGACCTATTTTAAGACTTAATTAGGGCTTTTTATCATTAAGAGTATAAATAGTCTTCTATTTGTAACTTCAAAGACAACTTATTCACAAACACTTTTATTTCAAATTGAGAGAATCCTTATGGATTAAACTCTACTTTTTTTGAGTGTTCTTCTAATAACTCTTCTAAGGTTCTTAGTCTAACTCTTGAGTTCATCAATGCTTGGCTAGGTTAATTGAATTAAATTGAAGAAATTCAAACCATTTGATCATATTGGAAGACAATTTTGATCAATAGTAACTAACTTGAACCTCTTAATGAAGTCTTGGGTTGATCTCAAATGGGTGTGTCCTTGATATGTATGAAGAATCCATTTCAAATTTTGAGACCACATCAACCTCAAACTTAGAGGGATCATATTCATTCCTTTTAACTGGGGGGACTTGTTACTGTGAAAGGGGGAAATTAATACACCTCATTATCTAGATTCTGAGTTGGGAGAGACTGAGGGATTTTGTCAATTGGAAGAGAAGGTGTACTCGAAGAAGATAAAGGTGTAGGAGTGTGTGTATTGGATGACTTAGCGGCCGGAAGCTCGACAAAAGTGATGAGACCAAGACATCTTTTTTGTTGAAAAAGAAAAGAAAATTCCTGAAAAGAAACAAAAAGGGAAAAGAAGGCTCATTCATTGGTGCGGACAATTTTCTTCTTAAAAATGATAGGAAGAGTTGCCTAACACCAGACTGACCACCAAACAGAGGAAGGAGCTTGAAAGTTTGGAAGGCAGAGCAACTTAATCGCGAGAGGAGATTCAGATTTGTTTTTAAGAGATTTAGTAAGTTTAAAATTCTTCAAAGTTTCCAAATTTATAAGAAATAGGAAGTCTCTTGAGTTGCTAGAAAAGATACATTATTTGCTAACCTAGGCAACTGTCAAAACAGATGAGACATGAAACCTCAAAACTAGAAGTGAAAAATGCGGCAAGACTCCTCGAAGCTCGGTAGCAAAAATTTAGGTGCCACAACCTTAGACCTTCCTGGGCCTAAAGGGGGGTAATGATGGGCAAAACGGGTACTACCCTAACAACTTGACCTAAATAACCTCAAATACTGACCCGAATGCAAGAGATTTGATCCAACACTACTAAGAGAATCTATGACCTCTTGAGTCAGTGACCTCCTGGATTGTCGACCTTCAATGAGCTCGGGAAAGGTCTCACTAGACCGCAATTGAACATAAATGACACCTAACACACGTTATAAACCTGAAATCACTCATTGCGACCTCTAAAAAAACTCATTGAGACCTTTGAGGCTCACTAGAAGAACACAAAGTTGGTTCATAGGTCATTAACTAACTTATAGCTCTCACATCAGAGATGTGCATGGCAAGGTATGATACATTATGAAAATTCCACAATTCTAGGAGCATTTTGAGGGATATTATCTTACAATTATCCTACATGATTATTTTTACGTAATTGAGATTGACTCCAACAAGGTATGGTAACTTATTATTCAATATACACTATCAAATCACGAACAAAATGGCACAAGTTGATTCACTTTTTACTGTCAATGTATACTGACTTAGGTATCGGAGTTTTCTTCAAGGCGATAGCTCACTTCGATGACCTGACATTCTTTGGTTGTGCTTACAGGCATTGTCACGGTTCGGGGTGACCTGAAGATCAGTTCCAAACTCCATCAACAACATTATCTATTTTGGACAATTTTGTCCCTCTTTGAATTTATAAAAAGTTGAGATTAGTGATGCTGTAATTGATGGGTTTTAAAATTGGGATATGTAAATGTAATAAATATGGGTGACCCGAAGATCAGTTCCAAACTCCATCTTCTCTCCGGGCTGTGCAGGCTTATCTTGTAAGAAGACTAGTTGACTGCAGACTGTCATATGGATGGTAGGAAGGTTCATGTTGCTCTTCTAGCCAGCCCAGGATTGGGTCACCTTATCCCAATTCTAGTTCTCGGTAATCGCCTTGTTACACACCATGATGTTAAGGTAACCATACTGGTGATCTCAAGCAGCACTTCTCCAGCAGAGTCTCAAATTCTCAAAGAGAAATCACAACTCCTGGACATAATCGAAGTTCCCCCGCCAGACATCTCCGCCCTGGTTGATGCAAATACAAAGGTTGTCACACAGCTCTCGATAATGGTTCGCGAAGCACTGCCAGGTGTACTGTATAGGATCGCCGCCATGAAGCACCGCCCAGACGCCTTGATCGTTGATCTTTTCTGCACCGATGCCTTTCCCATTGCTGCCGAGTTTAACATGTCCAAATACGTGTACGTTGCTTCCAATGCATGGTTTACTGCCTTAACCGTGTACTGCCCGATTCTTGATCAAGAAATAGTGGGCCAGTACGTTGATCAAAAGGAACTCTTGAAGATCCCCGGTTGTAAGCCGATTCCACCAGAAGACGTCGTTGACCCCATGCTTGACCGAAATGATCTACAGTATGGAGAATACTTGAGAATGGGCCATGGATTCACAGTGGGAGATGGAATCTTGATGAACACATGGGAGGATCTTGAGCCCACCACTCTTAAAGCCATGAGGGAGAATGAAACTTTGCGTGCAGTTTTAAAGACGCCAATTTATCCAATTGGACCCTTAACGAGATCAGCAGCAGCTGATGATTCCGGGTTTAATAAGGACATGATCAAAGAGTGGCTAGATATGCAGCCTAGTGCGTCTGTTCTCTATGTCTCGTTCGGGAGTGGCGGCAGCTTATCGGCTCAGCAGATCACCGAGCTAGCATGGGGTTTAGAAATGAGCGAGCAGAGGTATCTTTGGGTGGTGCGAAAGCCAGCGAAGGGTGGTTCTGATGGGACCTTCTTCACCGCAGGGAGAACTTGTACTAGTTCCGGTGGTATCCAAGCCCAAGATTTCTTGCCTGAAGGGTTCCTCAGTCGGACCAAGAAAGTGGGATTATTGGTTCCAGAATGGGCACCGCAAGTGGAAATCTTGAGCCATCCTTCGGTGGGTGGATTCTTGTCCCATTGTGGCTGGAACTCTGTCCTGGAAAGCATATGTAATGAAGTGCCGATTATTGCGTGGCCACTCTATTCGGAGCAAAGAACAAATGCAACCATGTTAGTGGAAGAACTGGGCATCGCTGTAAGGCCAAGTGTTCTGCCAACTAAGGCTACTGTGGATAGGGATCAGATTCAAGAGATGATCAGAAAAATCTTTCAATTTCCAGAAGGAATGGTAATTAGAAATAAGATTAAACAACTGAAGCTGAGTGCAGATAATTCTTTAGGAAATGGAAACAAGTCGTTCAATTCCATGTGTGAGGTTCTTGGAAAGGTCGTACTCATCATGAGGTCAAAATCAGTTTAAATATTGCTGTTTTGCTCTTTTCTTCTTTCAAAGAACTAAAGATTGGACACAGGCCGTTCAATGCCGTTAGTGAGGTCAAATCAGTTCAAAATACTGACTGCTGTTTTGTTTTGTTTGGTTTTGTTTTGTTTTTTCTGCTTTCAAAGAAATGAAGAATGGAGACAAGTGGTGCACTTCCGCGTGTGAGGTTCTTTATATTTGTCGCAATCAGTTTAAAATACTAATTGCTGTGTTTTTTTTTTTTTTTCGAAGATTGGAGACAAGTGGTTGAACGCCGTGTGTGTCGTTCTTGGAAATGTCGCACTCACGAGGTCAAAATCAGTTTAAAATACTGACCGCTGTTTTGTTTTTTGCCCCTTTTTTCAAAGAAATAAATTGTTGCGTCTAAACTCTAAAGTCATTATACCTCAAATCTATGAATGATTATTAATGGGAAAAATGGGTATGGTTCGGATAAATCGATTCAAATGGGCTCAGACCCCGACTCTAATATATGAAAGTTTGACTCACGAGTCTTGAGGGAAGGTGGGCAGTGACCTCCTACCACCGACCTTCAAAATGAGTTCATGAGAGGTCTCATCGGATCAAAATGAGTTCATGAAAGGTCTCATCGGATCACAACCTTCAATCCGGTGAGCTCCAAGTCGTCTCATACATCTTTCATACCATGACTAAATGTGCACAACTCCTAACACACTCTATGAACCTATATTCACTTGTTGCGATCGCCTAGAAGAGACAGTCTAGGCCTTCGACATCTACGAGCAGGTCGCGAAGTTGGTTTAAAAGTCGTTAGTGAGCCTATAGCTCTTTACCAAAGATGTGCATGGCAAGGTATCCCAACTTAGGAAACTCCATGACTCTAGGAGCAATTGGCGGGATATGATACAATTTCACAATTATCCTAATTGGCTACTGTCACGTAGTTGAAAAGCCTTGATAAAAAAAGGTAACTCATTATTCGATATATATTATCGAATCACACACAGTCCACGGACAAGACATAATAGATTGAGTTAATTCTATTCGAAGATTACTCTCTCAGAATACTGACTTAAGCATCGAAGCTATACCCAGGGCGACAACCCACTCCGATTATCTAATCCTTTCTTCTTAGGTTGCGGTTATAGATATCATCACGGTTCGGGATGACCCAGAGGCTATTTCCGAGCTCTATCAAATATGATGGAGCTTAGAAACGATCTTCGAGTCATCCCGAATAGTGAGGAGTAGATTGTCGCCCTGAGGATAACTCCGATGATTAAGTTAGTATTTGATGATAGAAAATTGAATGAATTCCACCCCAATATTGTATATTGATGGAGATCAAGGAGCACACATGGGATGGGTGAATTCATGGAAGATCTCATTCGAAGAACTTAGGAGAATCAATCTATTTGGCTTTAAATGTGGAGGTTTACAATTCAAAGTCAACCATAGTAAAGATGAGGTCTATATAGATGATAAAGATGCTTATGAAAAGAAGGAGAATAAGTAAAAGAGCTGGTATTTCAAATACAAGGTTGGAAAATCAAGAA
The DNA here is from genome assembly GCA_028571225.1 of Parsonsia alboflavescens. Classification (NCBI taxonomy): domain Eukaryota; kingdom Viridiplantae; phylum Streptophyta; class Magnoliopsida; order Gentianales; family Apocynaceae; genus Parsonsia; species Parsonsia alboflavescens. The sequence continues at coordinate 20,150,671 of JAOXNR010000001.1, read as the reverse complement.
TGAAGAAAGACATGTTGGATAATGTCCAAGAACATGAAGAACTTATGACTTCTATTGGAGATGATCTTAACAATGATTGGATGTTCTTGTACAAAGATCAATACTTCTAGTATAAGCGTGGAACTTTGAAGATGAAAGTAGCAAGGTTAGTATTGAAGCTAGACCATGAAGAACAACTTGAAGTTCATGACAAGATTGAAGAAGTTATGCTTGAAGATGATTGGCAAGTTGAAGAACTTTGTAATGTATTGAAGTTTGAAGACTTATATAGGGGATTAGAAGGCATGAATAAGTGTCCAAAGATGTCAAAAATTGTCCAAGAAGTGCGTAACTTGAAGCCAAATCAAAGCAAGCAAACAAGGAAGAGAACAAGCCTAAATTGTCTTGTCCGGTGCAACCATCCTGTCCTCCACTTTTCAATCTGGCCCCGGAAACAAAAATGGAGACAATTCCGTCCAGTGCACCATCCGGCACCGGATTGCTACAGCACCCATTTTCACAGCTTTGTTCTCAATGCATTCTTGACTCTTTTTGGACGATTCCACTTGATTTTAATGCCTTTTCTTTGTGTTTTAAGTTAGTTTAGATGATTTAACAAGTCTCTAATCATTCCTAGGGTTTCTTAGTGACGAGACTATATATAGATCTCTATTTGTAATTTGCAAGACCCAATATTCTACAAACATATTTTCAAACCTTTGAGAGAATCCTTTAGGATTAAATGCAACTTTTCTTGAGTGTTCATCTTTAGTGAAACTTTAGGATTCATCAATACTTGGCTAGAGTAATTGAGTTGAATTGGGAATTCAATCCATTAGAACATATTGTGGGACATTATGGTTAATGGTCTAGCTTGAATCTCTTGTATGAAGTTTTGGGTTGATCCTGATTTTTGATTGAAGAAGGAATTGTTCCTTCCAAATTTGAGATCACATCATAAATGCAATAATTAGTGAAGTTATCTTATTGGAGTGAATCTGAATTAAATGAAAGTAGGCATTTAGGATGATTGTGAGATCATGTCCCTCCAATTGTTCCTAGAAATGTGGAGTTTCCATAATAAGAGAAGTCCTTCCATGCACATCTCTGGTGCATGAGCTACAAGCTCACTACTAGCTTATAAACCATTGTCACGAAATTCCAGTGAGATCCAAAGGTCGAGGTCGTGATGAGTGATTTTAAGTTTGATAATGTGGTTCACATGTAGTAGATATTCAATCGTGGCATGGACGATTCACGAGAAAGGTTGGAGCTCACTAGTTTGTAGCTCGGGGTCTAGTGAGACCTTTCCTTAGCTCGTAGAATTTCAATGACCTAGGAGTCCATGGTCAGGAGATCACTGTCCATTTTCCTGTTAATATTGATTCGGATCGGGTCATTTGGGTCATTCCCGTTAGTCACAAGCTTCAAGGTTGTGGGGCCTAAAATTTTGCCTCTAGGTCTCGACCTCTAAAGAGTCACGTTGTTATTTTATAATGGCTAGTTTTAACATTTCATGTCTCATCATTTTTTGGTAATTGCCTCGGTTCATGGGTAACGTATCTTTCTAGAACTCAAGAGACTTCTTTCCCATATAAATTAGGGAACTTTGACGAGTTTGAAACTTACTAAAATTCTTCTGAAGCAGTTCCGTTGTATCCTTTTGCGATTAAGCTATTCAACCTTTCAAAAAACTTTCGAGCCCCATTCTTTACTTTGGTGATTAGTTGGTGTTCGTTGGCTTTAGCATCTCTACGAATTAACATTTCCAGCATCAAAGAGTGAGTCCTCTCTTTTCCTTCTTTATTTCTTTCTAGAAATTTTCTTTTTCTTTCTTTCGCAAAAGATGTCTCCTCACCGACTTCATAGTGATTCCCCTTTTGTTGAACTTCCTGTTGTCGAGACTCATACACCCAGTCATTCATCTTCCTCAAGCACTCCTTCTCTTCATATCAATGAAATCCTTGGGTCTCTTCCAAACCAAAATTCTGACAATGAGGTGTATTACTTGCCTCAGTTTACTGCTACGGTTCCAGTGGTTATAAGAAAGTATATAGTTCTTTAGATTTGGAAGATTTTTCTCTCAAGTCTGCTATAGGTCCTTTTGATATTTTTAAGATTATTGGAGAGAGAGGGCTAAATAAAGATGATGTTGTAGTTGAACAGGAATCTGAGCTTCCTAATAGTAGGTGTGATGGGCATATCGTCCTTCACATCACCAATCTTAGGGGAGGAATTCTTTTTACCTTATCTCCATCCACTTTTCCTCAACATAGTTTACTTCTGGAGGTTTCCTACTGCCCAACTTGTTCCTAACGTAGTTAGGACCATTGCAGGTTTCATTATGACCTGTTACCGATATAGGGTTCCAATTTCTTTAGACCTCTTTAGGTGTTTCTTCAAGGTCGGCATCTCTACTGCACTTGATAAGATGAGCTTAGGATACATCCGATTTGACAATAGATACAAATTGTTAGGAGCTTTCCAATCATCAGGGGGACCTTGGAAAGATTCCTTTTTCTTTGCTAAACTTCTAGCAGATCAGGTTCGAGCTGAACTGTACCTTGACTGGAATCTTAATAAAACGTTTTACAATGGACTTTCCACTTTAACTAATGAGCAAGAGATAGATAGAATTTTCCTTTTCAATCTTGCTAATTCCGTCATCAATAAGGTCGGTTCTACTCAGCCAGTTTGGTTTGTTCCCTTTCTTCGTTCTGTAGGATTGGTGAGTCCTATGGATCCTGACCTTCCTACCCTCAAGAAGTCTATGGGAATTCTACCTGTTGGTATAAATTTTATATCTTTTTGGGTTTTCAATGAATTTTGTTTTGCTTTGAAGTTTGGCCATGAATATTAAATGTCTATTTGTTTCCCTTTTGTTTTAACAGCAATAAGGATTGCCTGGTTGCTTAATTAGCCCATTAGATCTCTACAAGGGCATCAGAGTAGGTCCCTATCCCTCGGAACTCCTTCTAATGGGGTTGTTGCTTCTGCTGGAGCTTCCACTATTGCTCCAGTATCTTGGGATTCATCCTTCAAAATCCCCATTCCCCAAACTAGAGCCAAAAAGGTCACCATGGCAAACCGAACAAGGAATGCCCTGAAAAGAATTGCTAAAGAGGCTGCTCTACGAGCTTCTGGGTGACCTTCCAAGATCACAATTTCCGACACTCCTTCCCATGTCCATTGAAATAGGGAAAGACTTCCCTATTGCCTCTTCTATGAAAAGTAAGGGTTCAGTGACTTCCGTGCAGGAGGTAGAGTTCAGTGGCTGTGCCACTGAGACCATTAATAGGCTCGGTAAATTGTCTCTAACCTCCAACTCTGATGAGGGGACCACCAGATGGGTTCCCAACCTTCCAATGGAGTCTTCTGACTCTTTGTTTCAATGGCCACATTCCTAATCATTTCTAATGGAGTGTGCTCCGCCCATTGACAAAGAGATTTGCAAACAGCTCACCAATGTTGAGTGAGATAGATATGCCACCTCTCTTCATACCGATGTTCATGAGCTTGAAGCTCTACTAGCATATTTTAATGCCCTTTGCGATGAAGATGGGAGTCTCTCCTTGGCCACGTTGGAATGAATTCGTCCTTTTCAAGACTATGTAAATTCTCTTCTGTGACCTCAAACGATCGGGCTATATGTGGATGTAATCAATCAACTCTAAGAACTTAATGGTGATATCAAAACAAATAAGGATTTCCATGAAAAATTACGTCTCAGCAGCCACGACCTTCTCGTGAGAACATGGTCCCTGCTATTCATACATGGGAATATGAATAGCAGGGTCCATGTTCTCAGGAGAAGGTCGTGGCTGCTGAGACTCTAGTAGAGGTGCAGTGAGCTAGTGATAATGCTCTTGAGGGGGAGAAGATTCATGACATTCCTCCTTTGGCGACCTCTGAAGCTTTAAGTAGTCGTGCTGCTAACTCCTATAAATATGTCACTAGTGAAAAAATCCTTAATGAATTCAAAGAGTGGTATTATACTATAGCTATTCACACTCTCAAGGTTGCCAAGGAAAATCAGGAGGTCCCCAAAGTGACTGCTCCAAAGGCCCCCCATGAGTGAGGTCTTTCCCGAAGTCACCGGTCGTGGAATTGTTCCCGAGGTCATTCCGAGCTTTCTAGGAGTTCCCGAGAAGAAGAAAGATTGAGCTGTAATACACTAAGTATTTCTAAAGGCTTTGCAATGCTTTTCTTCTTCCCTCGGGTTTATGTTTTCTAGATAGATGGTTGTAAAGATACAATGCTCAATTTTTGAGCCCTACTTTCTCTTTTTATATTTACTATTGGGTGAGGTCTGTATGTTTCCTCTTTTTTCATGTCTGTGGATTCTGCTTTGCCTCGTCATATGTTGAAAATGTTTGCATAGATACAACTATGATAGAACTTTGATAGAACTTGCATAGATAGAATAGAAATGATGTCTTTGAAGGCTATAGTGGGCTTGCAAAGCTAATATTTAAACAAAATTTCTGAGAGTTGGAGTGACCTTACAAAACTGGAAATTGTGTAGGTCGCTAAGGTTAGTCACAGTAAGTCTTTACAACTTTGGGAGGTCGCTAGGCTGGTCAATGAGCTTGTATAGCTTGGAAAGTCTTAGGGATGGAATTTCTTTAGATGAAAAATATACCATGGCCGTAGAAACTGCCTTCCTTTGAGATCAACGAGCTTGTAACTTCCACATTTGCGAACTTCTCGAACTGTATAAGGTCCTTCCCAACATTCTTGTAACTTCGATAATTGTCCTTGTTTTCCAACATCTGACCTTTTGAGTACTAGGTCTCCAACTGTAAAGTGCTTTTCTTTGACTTTTCTGTTGAAAAATTTTGTGACCTATTTTTGTACCTACCGTCAACTTCCATAGCTTTATTTCTAACTTCTTCAAGGAGGTCTAGGTCTACCCTTCTCTCCCTCTCATTCAAGATTGAATTGTATTCAATGAGTCTCAAGGATTTCATTCCTACCTCTACTAGCATTATCGCTTCTGCACTAAAACACAGGCTGAAAGGTGTCTCCTCAGTAGCCTTTCTAGGTGTAGTTCTGTAAGCTTATAAGATACTTGGAATTTCTTCTGACCTGGAGGGTTTTTGACCTTCTTTCAAGCTTAGTGAGTCTCCTTTTGAGACCTTCCAAAATTGTCCTTTTCATGTCGATGAGTTCATTTACCTGAGGATGCGCTACCGAGGTCAATCTTTGCTCAATGTTCAAATTTTAACAGAAGGTCTTGAAAGGATCACCAACAAAATTTCCTACATTGTCTGAGATGATAGCTCACGGAATTGCAAATCTGCACACAATATTTCTCTCAACAAAAGGCTGCATTTTCAGTGAAGAAATAATTGTCAAAGGTTCTGCTTCAACTCATCTGGTGAAGTATTCTATAGCTACTATCAAAAATTGAACACCCCTCACTCCTTTAGGGAAAGGTCCTAGTATGTCAATGCTCCAAATGTCAAATGGAAATGATGTACTGATAGATTGATACCTTGTTGAAGGGTTCATGTGACTTGTTTCCATGCAATTGGCAGCTTGTGCACTTCCGTATGACCTTCTCAATAATAACCAATCTTCAGTATATTCTTCAAAATGGTTTTGGCTCCTATGTGTGATCCACATGTTCCATTGTGTAACTCTTCAATTATGTATCCTCCTGCACCTTTGCTTAAAAATTTTAGTAATGGCCATGTATATGATCTCTTGTATACTTCATCATCTCATATCAGAATATAGTGAGATGCCCACTTTCTAATTTGGCGAGCTTCTTTTGTATTTTCCGGAAGCTCACCATCTTTGGGGAATTTGTAAATAGGGTACCTCCAGTCTGCCTGGTTTTCTATGATCAAGTTTTGCTCTTGGTCTATGTTGGAAGAGTTCAAATTCTCGACTAATAGCTCGCCCTTGGTACTTGCGAGCTCTCGATAGACCTTAGATAGTGTATTAACTTCCATATTTTTCTCTCTAGGTATCTGCTCAATGAGGAAGTATTCATGTTTTGATGTTATATCTCTCACCTTTTTCAAAAATTTTATCATATTTTCTTCCTTAGCCTCATAGGTTCTAATGACCTGGTTGGCAATGACTTTTGAATTAGTTTTTGGTGCAATTTTTGACCTTATAAAGCTTTTATAAGTTGTAGTCAATTTATAGAACCATGAACATTGTGTCTTAAGGTCCCTAATCTAGCCCTATTGAGAATGAATGATTTTATATCATTCTTAAATAGGAGATAGGAGAATGAATTAATTTAATTTTAGATAGCATTAAATAATTAATTGATGATTTAATTAATCCTTGAAATTAATTATTTGGGATTCAATAAATATTAATTAGTTATTTTATTTAGTCTTATAATTAATTTGTACTTAAGACCATGAGATTAATTATTGTTGGGCTTGAATAAAATAATGAATTGGATTTATTTTTATTAGTTTTATAATTAATTTGGATTTAGGTCCATGAGATTAATTATTTGATGGGCTAAGAATAAAAATAAATATTGGACTTTAATTAAAGGGTTAGAATAATTATGTTGGGTCCATGATCCAATGAATAATTATTGGACCTTTAATTAAATAAAAGGATTGTTGGGCTCTTGGCCTATAGAAAACCCATATTTTTAATTTAGTTATTTAAATGATTATTGATTAATCCTGTAATCGCTAGAAGAAGACAATTCTGAGCAACCTTAGAAAAAGATAACAGACGTACTTTTTCCCTTTAGAGAAAAATTACAGTGAGTCTGTATTCATCCACTCCACTCAGAAAAATCTCCGATCTATTTTTCTTTCTGTTCACCCAGACAGATAGGGAATAGATTAGAAGATATTTTGCGTAGTAGATCAAGACGTCCAGATCCATTTCACATGACAGATCTCCGCGAATCTTCATTCCAGTATCGTTCTCAACTCTTTTGTGAGAAAATTTTTAAGTCCTGGGACTCCGGATTAGTTTCCTCGTGCAATCGGGATCCGGTTCCCTTCAAGTGGTATCAGAACAAGTTCTCTCAATCAATGTTTTCAGAACCGGACCGGTCATCGAACCGGAAAGGGTACTGGTTTAAGGTTTAATGGTTCAACCAGTATTAGACCGGTAATTGGACCGGTAATTGAACCGGTTAATTTAATAATTAAAAAATATTTATTTTATAGATTGAAATATATCAAA
>JAOXNR010000001.1:20125643-20143416 GCA_028571225.1 Parsonsia alboflavescens | reverse complement strand
GTATTAAGTTTTTAATTTTATCAATTTAGTCCCAAAAATTTTTAGAATGAAAACCGACCGGTTCAATACCAAACCGGCCGGTTTCACTGATTTGAAAAAATTCCACCAATTTTTAAAAAAACAGGTTTTTTCCCTTGAACTGGACCGGTCAGCTGGCCGGTTCCCGATTTGACCGGCCGGTCCGATCCGGTCCACAAAACATTGAGAGAGAGAGACCAAACATATAATTGCAAATAATTGGAGGACTAAAGATATCAAGCCCTTAAAATATATATACCACATCCTACGCGCGTTGCTAAATGGTCTTTCTTTGTAGTCTTAAGGACAAGTATTTGCTAATTTCTCTGCCACAAACTCATCGTTCGAAACCTTTTTGACTTCCAGAAAAACGTACTTTGAATATTATCATCTTTCTCCTCCCTGAAATTCCATGCACAACCCTTCTCTGCGAATGTTGATGTGAAAGAGAGAGAATTAAATTTCACCACAAACTATTATATTCATTTACAAAAAAAAAAAAAAATAAATAAATAAATAATTATTACGTTCATGATGCTCTGTACTTCGTTTTTATTTCCATTTTTTTATACTGGAAAGAATATCTTCAATGTAAACCAGGTGCATCTCTAATGATAGAGAAGACATTATTTTCTTGGCTTGTGTTCAATAATAAATCATTCAGAAACTGATAGGTTGAGTAGCCTTTTTTAGCCATGCCGTCTCAAATTCATCCAAGTATGGAGCTAATACTGCTCTGCATTTTGCGTGGTAATCATTCAACCATTCAATTTCTTCAGGTACCAAACGGCTCAAATCAATCAACTTTATCTGATATGGTACCTGGAAAGATTAAACCAGCAGCAAATTATTATAATGGGTAAGACATCACAGATATATATATGCTCCTGGGTGTAGGTTGGAATGTAAGATCACATTCATCTATTGGAAAACAAGGCAAGCCTATAACAAAAGAAACTTACCATAGTTATATGCTCAAACATTAAGTAACCCTTGTTACCAAAATTGAACTTTGTATTCGCGTCTTTAACGATGAGAACATTCTCCAATCTTATACCAAAGTTTCCATCCTCATAATAGCCAGGTTCTGGAAAATGCGAACTTAAAACAAGTTGAAGTGGAATTCTTAACTATATAAAGGAGTCCAAATATCCCATTGCATGAGTATAGGTGACGTAGCCCATACACGACCACCCTTAGGATAAATAATTGTGCTGGTAAACTATTTAAAGGAAATATATGGCGCAACATGCAAAATACAACCAGCAAACTGATCCTACGACCAGCACTCTTTCAATCTATAATTTAAGGTTAATCTTAAACAAGCAATAGAAAAAATCAGTTCTATGACTAGCAAGTATGCCTGTTCAAGCACTGTCCCTCAGGAAAGGACGCACTCTAACAAGGTTTGTTCAATTCTTCTTAAAAAGACTTCAACCCAGCCCCCCAGCCCCTGGGGGGAGGAAGGAGGATTGAGGTTAACCAGAGCTGGAAGGAGAAAGAAATATAGACTACTAATTCAACTATAAAAATGGCCCATGGTGATTTCCAATGTGCAGGAGCAACTGAGGAAGTATTTGTACTTGTGCCATGAAAAAATAATAAAGCTTTGGAGTAAGAAATTTTAAAAATGCCCTGTAATGAAAACCATAAAATCGAAAATCTTGAGAATAAAAAAACAACAAATACCATCTGTGACTGTCATTGAAGCTTGTAATGGGACATTCCGAGCTGCTGGTCTGAAACTAATTTGGTGAGGTCCTGAAAAGTAAAATGATTAACTCAAATGCTGATCAATCCATGTTTTCATTTCAAACAAAAATAATACAGCACATGCACCAGGTACCTTCATGAACATTTAAGAAAGACCCAATTCCATGACCAGTTCCATGCCTATAGTCAAGACCATACTTCCACAAAGGAAGGCGAGCAAGAATATCAAGAGTATTGCCTAACAAAAAGTGACCAGAATATAAAGATTAGTTCCATCACTATGAGGTCTATCTGCTATCCTCATTATTGTGTATCTGAATTATGAAAATATCAAGCAAAAGATTATCCAAAAGTATCATTAATTAATCTTGGTACACAGCATTATTAACTTATATACAACTATTCTTAAGAGTTAACACACAGATCAGTCCCATAACTAAGAGATAACTGTCCTCATCCAAATACCTAATTTTCTTCTTTAATGAAAAAATTCAGGATGTGATATTAAAATGCTAGGAAACCATCAATCAAACAATACCATTAGTTCCGTTTGGAAACCGAGCATTACCCAATGCAATATGACCCTTGAGAACCTACAAAATTTCCAGGAGACCACATTGGTTAGAAAATATGAACGTTGAACACTTACATGGATTTTCTTTTTCATTAACTTTCAAAGTATTTTCCTCATCTTCAGAAAGAAAAAAAAAACAAACAAAATCCAAATTCATAGAGGACAAAAGAATGGACTTCAAGAGAAATAGGTTATCCACACCTGGGTAGAGAGGAAGATAAAACAATAATAAATATGTAATCACTTCATCCATTGTCACTCATAATCTCAAAAATTTTATTGGGTAAAACCATTTCCTTAGTGGTTGTTCCTATGTAGAATCGCATGAATAAGAAGGATCAATAAATTAAAATAACATCCCATGATGTTTGATACTCCCTTTGTCCAAATTTGAATTTTGAATGTTCCTATTTCGATTGTGGGCTGTCCAAATGAATATTTTCTTAAAATAAATAGGTTTTTAACATAAAATTTCATTAACCACCTCTTTAATTTGAAGATTTACATCCACTAACTCAAAAGTCCATAAATAAGAAGGATAAAGTAGTAATTTTGTAAAAGTCAAATACACATCTTAAATTTTGATCAATTCAAATGGGATATTCAATTCCAAATAGGGGGAGTATCCTACATGCTTTACATATGTTCAATACATAATATTCATTCATATAGACCATGGACAACTCTAAAGAGGGTGATTGTTATATAACAAAACAGAAAAGATAATAGGAGGCTATTTCTATTTTATCCTTATAAGATTATTAGAACAGCTAACACTGACTTCACAAAAGGTTAAACAAATAATAATAACCTCAGAAATGACACCCACACTAGTAATGGGTAATCAGAATACTATTTTTTTCATACATATGGCTCTCTGATGTTGAATACTATTTTGTTCATACATATGGCTCTCTGATATTAAGTCAAATATTAAAAAATTAAATTTTCAAAAAATTAGGAAAAAACATGTGAAGAGACTCTAGAAGGGAAACATATACTGTAACACATGCTTTTGTTAACTCAGAAATCTTAAGAAGTGAAGCATACTGCTGTATAACATGCTTTCTCATGTGTGGTTGGTTTCCCAAAATGAACAGTTCGTGTTATATCTGTTGTTCCATCTACATACTGTAAAGATGGCAAGCGAGGAACAAAATCAGAGCAGAAGTTAATATTTAACTGAAATTCCACTGCAGTAGCACTTGAGATAGCCAGCAAACCTGTCCCCCTGAGTCACATAGGTAAATTAGATTTGGGCTTAGTTCAGCGCAAGTTTTTGCATCAGGTGAATAGTGAATGATTGCAGAATTTGAACCAACGGATGAAATAGTAGGAAAGCTCAACCCTCTGAAATTCTGCAAGGAAAAACAAAGGGAAGCTAAAATAGCTGAAATAAATAAGAAGTTGTTGGCTATGATACCATTGATCTGGTAACCTAATTTTCAGAACAATCAAACAAACCACAAAAAATTTAAAAAATCACTGCAGTAGCTGGTGATATTCGAATTTCAACAGCTAAAGAAGACCTTTTTCACTTCACACAGTCCAAGCAACATTTCTTTTTACAAATATGCTCAAATTAATACATAGATTAGAATTTTTTAAAATAATAAATAATAAAAAAGCTACGGCATCTATTATATAGTTTCTGTTCTTAAACAGAAGAAGAAATCAGATAAAATAGTGATAGGAAGAGCAGATTACATGCAAACCAGAAAGTAAGAACATTTTCAAAGGAATTTCTGAATGAGAAGTTACAAAAAGAGAAAAAAAAATATATCCAATGCATATATATGTTGAGATTCATTATCAGCTTGAAATTTAAGAATGGAATGCAGAAAAGGGGTACAAAAAAGCCCTATATTATTTTATGGACAGTTGATGTAAATCTGGAACAAACCTAAGTCACCCAAATCAAAGGAGGATCTGCAAAAGTATTAAAGAATAGATCATCACGTCAAGTGAGCTTAACAGACTGTTACCTCCTTCGATGCGCGGAATTCCTTTAGCTTATCACTTGTAGAGACTTCTGTCAATTGAATCCTGACATAACAACATGTCATATAAAGTGGTTGAACTGATGAAAGTAAGAATCATTTATGTGGCCCAATAGTTTCTTCTGTTCATTTGCCTCCCCAGTCTAATTGACCGTATTCAGATGCAAGTATTTTCTTGAGCACCCAAGACTGACAAGACAAAGAAAGACAGAGAAGAAGGGAGAACTAACTTGTTTTCCATCTTATTTACACTGTCAGCAGCTAAGAAATAACCAGAAGCACCATAAACTTCCTGCATCTGCAATGGAGGAAGGTAAAAGTGTTATCAAACAGGATCAGGTTTTTGTCCACAATGTCCTGCAAGGTTGAGGAACTCTTTGACAACTGAATAATTTCAGATTGAATGGCCACTTTTAAGTAGGAAAATCCCCAACCATATGAAATTGCCATCATCCAATTTCCTTTGGAGGAAAGAAGTTACAAAGTAACAAGAGAATCAGGATACATGGTGCAACAGTTTCTAGGGAGAAACCAGGTAAAAAATTAGGCAGAATTCATATTAGTCAACTTGATGACAAATTATGAACTTTATTTAAAAAGAATTTCTGAGGAAAGACATTTTTTTTTTTTTTTTTTTGGCAGAAGAAGGTATTATAGAGTCCTGACCCATTCCATTACTTTAACATACTTTCTGAGGAAAAACTTGACTATCTAAAAGTTCCTCCAATCATCTGAACAAACTTAAACTGACAGGTCAAAGAGAAGGAGTGTATGCAAGATCTGTATGTTGTATTTTCCCTGTCCTGTGGTCTAATACAGAGAAGTCAGAAACAGCATGAACTTTTTTCACAAATCTAACCAAAAACTCAAAAAAAAAAAATCTCGGGAGCCTGTAAAAACCTGCTTATCCAGCCATGCAAAATATTGCACAACAGCTGCACCATCTCGAATGTGTGCCTTCTTTAATCCATCCATCTCAACAGGGTTCTAGAAAGTAGAAACCATTCAAGAGAGCATTAATAGAGCATCATAAGTTTTCAGGATCCCAAAAAATCAATTTTTAAACATCAAAAGACTGTAGAAGTTGATCTGAAAAGAAATACATATGAGAAATATCTGTCTGTTCACTGCATTCCTATAGATGCAAAGCCATACATACAACAAGAGATTTAAAAAGCAGCTGCAGTCCTTCGTGAACACTTAATAAGCAAGGCCAGGAGCCTTTTCAACCTTGTTTGCGCCTTTCTTATGCTGTACACAACCAAAGTCTTCTATGAAGAATTTGTAATAGACAAAAAGATTAATACAACAAATCAGAACAAACTAATTGCAGGTACCAAAAACTTTCACCTCTGACTAAGGATCATAAACCAAACTGTCTACTTTCGGTACTTAGCCATATCTTCCAACAGTAAACCATTGTTATGATAAATCACAAAGGACAAAACCTATTCAAGAAAAGATTGCAACTTGGAACTAACTACACCATTAAGAGTCCTACAAAACCTTAATAGTAAGATCAGTTCCACTCACCCACTCAGGTTGGATTGTGTTTCTAACTGCCAATGTTTTAAAAGCTACTATCAATTACGAAAAATGATATTTAATAATATTGTATACCTTAAGAGCTTTAGGAAGAGCCAAAGGTGATTGCTGCTGGAGAACCCTATCAACATTCAGCTTCGAGAATACTGCAAAGCAGCAAGTTGAAGGATCAATCCAGATAAAATCATTGCAATTTTCTTTTACTTCACTAGAACCATTCATCTCAGGAGAGTTGAGAACATTTATTGAAGTTGGATTTGAGAGCTGATCAGATGCAAGTAAAATAATGTCTGAGATCAGAGCACCATAATCCCGTATCTGAATTCCATTTTCATTCAAATGAGAGGTGACCTGAATATGCATTCCTCAATTTAGAAGTAAAATATATTAGATTGTAGATAAGAGAATTTAAATCAAATAGTACAAAGAAAACCTCAGCGGATAATTTCTTTTGGTCAACATAAAAGAATGCTGATGTTAGTGTCACAACAGCGAACGAATGAACAACTGGGCAGTAGGGCACATCAGCACCACGAACATTGTAGAGCCAAGTGACCTGCATATATTCTGTTACATTAAACTGGTTCCAGAGTAGAAGAAACAGGAGATTTGCAGGCTTTACAAGAGTAACCAAGGAAGCATATAATTCTAGGGCTGCAAGATACCTCATCAAGAGTTGTAAACACAATACCACGAGCTTTTTCCTGCATAAGCTTGACTCTGAGATCTTTTAATTTCTGTGCAACAGAACGGCCCGCAAATTCAAGAGGATGAACAAGAACGGGGTTAATTCCCATTGTTGGTTGGCTTGTCCAAACTTCATCTACCAAATTCATGGATGTCTGCACCAGTTTTTGCTGTTTTTTACTGAAAGCACGTTCCCATTTCTGAGCAGTGTCTACTGATACACACCAAGGATCCACACCAATTGTGGCCTCTTTCGGCAAATTCTACTCCAACAGATCAGGTTAGTAATCAGTAGAGAACAAAATATGGAGCAAAAAATGATTTTGGCAATATAAATCCAAAACTGAAAATCAACAGTTTCTGTTCATCCATAGAAACCAGTTTATTGAGGAATCATCACATGATAATGCAACTCTTTACTGTTGCAATAGTATGATTAAGTTTTAATGAATACCAGAAAAACTCACATGTGCCATCCAGATATCTGCAGGTGGATCTTCTCCAATGCGCATGAGCTTCCACTGGTTGCTAAGTTGTTGTTCTGCCTGCAGAAAGTACCGCCCATCAGTCCACAGTCTTGCTTCCTCCATAGTAATAAGAGCCAAACCTAAACAAAATGGAGACAAGTCCAGTGAGATTTTAGATGTTCTAAATATAAACTAAGAGATGACTACAAACCATAGAGCAGTGTGAAAGTGAACATTGCTTAATACGGAAAAGATATCAAAGTCAACTTAAATAAGCAGGCACTGATAATCCTATGAGCGCACGTAATTTTAATATCGAAAAACCATGTAAAATCAAGAACGAAGAAAGATGACGGAGGCAGGAAAAAGTTTTGCAACCTAAATCTCTAAACTGAGGCAATAATTAACTAAAGCTGACTACACTTGTTTTAGTGGAGAATTAAGATTCCAAAAGGCAATATGTCAGAAAAAATCAGAACTTGCACTGGGAACTAGCAACCACAATCAACATCAAGATTTAAAAAGATAATCTAAGTAATAAAAAAAAATAAAACGAAATTCACCAGCGCTTCCGGTGAATCCTGAAACAAACTCCCGCCTTTTGTCACGAGGGGAGACATACTCGCTCTGTAGAATCCAATTTCGTTTCAATCAGAAACAAATTTTTTTTACAGAATCGGGAATTAATAATAAATAAAAGAAGACAATTCCAGTCAATCAATCGAGAATCCAATTGCTATTAAAATCTGAAGCTTTAAGCCCAACAACGAGAATTTAATTAAGAAAGCAACAAACAAAAGAACCTGATGATAATCTTCAGAAGGAACCACCAAGGCGTGGAGAGGTGGAGAGTGAAAAGCCATGAGTGATCTTAAGGCTGCCAATATATCGGCCATCGCATCCCCCGTTCCTTCAAACTTGGACCTTTTCGAGGTTTTATGTGATATCTTATTCGGTTACGTCTGGAAGAACTGGAGCCTGGGGGAATAAAAAATCTAAAAAATGTACTGACATAGACACTGCAGCAATCTTCGAGGTGGCAATGACGAAGGTTTCGAAAGAGAGAATGGGCCAAAAAAAGAGGAATCGAAAGAATGAGTACACAATGGTACAGCGAAAGTCGGGACCGGAGAACCAATGACTCCCTGACATTTGTTATTAACAATAACGACTCTTCGGAGCTTATAGAATAGTAGTAAGACAGCTGTTCTGGTGACCCGGCATCATCAGTATAAGGGTGATTTAATTAAATTATTATCCAATAATTATGTACCTTAATTTCTGTGTAAAATCTGAAGTAAACCCATAGAATGGCATGAGGGAGTATTCTTTATTTTTAATTCACAATATGGAGTGATATCTTTATATTTTTAAATGTTATATAAATATATATATATATATATGATAATGTCATGAAACAAAGTGTAAAGTTAAATCTCTAATAAATAATATCTTATTTTATTTTACAAAAAATAAAATCTTGCAAAAAAAATTATTTTAAAAATACATTTTATATATTATATTTTAAAATGATAAATTAAATTCTAAATATTGGATTAAATCTATTTCTTTTTAAATAAAAAAAAATAGTTAACCGTCAACTCAAGCATTTTCGTATAAATATATATATATATATGAAATGTTATAAAATGTACGGTTAAATCTCTAAATATCAAAATTAATAGTTAATTGTCCTTTTTTTTTATGTAGAAACAATATATATAAAGTTGATCCAATACCCCTAGGTTTAATTTGATCTTTTAGGGTGCAATATATAAAATATATTTATGAAAAATAATTTGTTATTAAAGATTTTATTTTTTTTTAATAAAATCAACTATTGACCGTTAGAAATTTGATTACGCGCTCTATACGGAGTGCTAGCATTACCCACATATATATATATATATATATTCGAAGCAACACTAACATGAACTTGAATATTGCTTAAGTGGGGAATGATATAGATTTATAAAGTAATTTTTCCGAAAGAGTTTATTTTTTAAAAATTTAGTTCTTTATGTGATACGCATCCCGTGGGCTTAAATTTTTTTAAAAAATCGAATTTAATCAAGGTTTTTTTGGCCCGAACTTATTTAAGTCTTTGATAGGCTATTAATTGTTTAAAACTTTTTTTTTAGTGGTTCTTAATTTACAATAGTTTTATGGTTCCTTTATTAAGAAATTTTATATGTTCCATGACATGGACATAGAAGAGAAGAAATTTGAGAGAGAGATTGGAGGTCGGTCACACCAGAATCACGCTAATAGGGTAAAATTAAACATATTTTTATTATCATCTGTTTTGGATCATCGATCCCCCCATCTTAACTAGTGTTAAATATTGTTTTGATTAGAAACTAAACTGATTTTTAGGATTGTGTAAGGTTGAAATTGAAATGACAAGATGAGTATTAGGAATGCTTTTTGATTTTACTGCAAATTTTATTATGATTTAACTTAGAGTCACGATTCCTCCTTTTGTGTAAGTTTTAATTAAATCCGATATTTATATATACTTTTTTCGGCATGATTCTCTCACAGTTAATCGAAAAAAATAAATTTTTTTTTTTTTTTAAATTCCCGTTGAGCAACCAACCATTGCCTTTATAGTTAACTTCCATATGAGCTTTATTTCATAAGTATTTTCCTTGATCAAATTGACTTCTTTCTGAGTTTAATTTTCACACCTTTCTTTCCATCAAATGCCAACGGTATTGAGCAAATTCGTTGGCCATCATTTAAATTTTAGTAATTACTTTTGTTTCTAAATTTTCTGTCTAGGATTCTTCTCTTACTTATATATTTCGTTAAATTAGTAACACGATACTCGAGCTAAAAAGTTTTATCTGCCATATTAGTTTCTGCACAAATAAATATGTATTTCGTTATTCCTTTGGTTGAGGTTTTGGATTTGTGCTATTGAATAAGCTTTTTGATGTAATATCTACTTTACAAAAATGTTCAATTTAAGTTCAAGTTTCATATAAATTAGTTAGGGAAACATGTTCCCACTATTCTGTCTAAATCCCATTGAACATAATCAAAAAGCTCATCAAACTCTGTCTGTTTGGACGACAACGATCTAGCGGGATAAACAATTAAGGATGAATTCAAGAATTTGACCAACGAATTTCTGTATTTACTTGAGTCTGGTTTAAGTCCGTATATGCTTTTTGATTCTGATAAATGTTCCGGATATCTAATACCCTTATGAATTACTTTGAAAAGTAAATCTTTCGAATTTTCTGAAATGTTCTACACGTCTAATACCTTTAGATTATTTTGAACCATAAAGTTTTTCATACTATTTTCCTGAACCATTTTGAATTGAGTTTTTCCGTAAGTTTTATTTTAAATATAGACTTTCCTAATGCTCAATGGACTTTGTAACTCATGCAGAGGTTTTTTTTTTATTTCTTTTAATTTCTTTATAAGTGCATATTCAAAGAAATCCTCAGGGACGAGTATTAGATATCTGATCTAATCGGGGATCACGTTTATTTTGTTTAGGTTGATTAGATGTAACCTTTTAATATTTACTAGCTGTAATATTGACTTTAGTAGTTTGAGGGAGATGATTTTTCATGGTTATGCATATTTTTTAGGTAATTATCTGGACAAAATTATTTAATCATTTGGATTTGAATATTTAGTATAGAAGTTGAAAGCTCGTGAGGGCAACCTTATAGGTTCTACCATGTTAAACTTTTGGACTTTGATTTCGGATCCTAGGAGACATGACAGTTTTGCATTAGAATACAAGAATTTAAGTGTTTCTTTTTAATACTTTCTCTATGGACAATTTAATTCCCCGGTTTGACTTCATAACAACTCCTAATTTTCCATATTACTATAACTGAAACTTTTAGTTTAATTAAATAAAATATTATGATATAAAGTTCGTAAATACAAAAATCTATAAAAATTATAAACATGTAAAATATTTAATATTTGAGAGGAATTTTATGAAAACAATATATACTATTAGATATGAAAGTATGACTAAATTTAGTTGTTGAGTTGGTTAAAGTCTTTTAACTCAAACGTGAATGGAGGAGCAAAATTGATATTTATCTTATGAAATTTCTAAAATACCCTTCTTTAACAAGTTAAAAAATTCCCCAAACCATGTTTTATGGTCATTTGGATCAATTACGTAAAAAAATCAAAGGTGGAGGACCAAAAGCACCAATCTTCCTAAAATAAATCAATGATATTGGACCTAATGCACTCGAGGTTTTTTTTGAGTCTTGGGTTTTACAAAACTAAAAAGTGGCCCAAATTTTGAAGGTCAGTCATAGGTTTTGTTTTTACCATTCTAAACTAAGGAATTCCTACAAATTATGTTTTACTGCTCACTATTGAAACATCTTATACAACCCATAGCTGAAATGGTCATTATATGTATACTTGAAAATGTTTTAAAATTTTGAACTATGTAAATGCACAATCTCATTTTCTTTTAACAAGGCATTGAGTGTTTTGCATGTCAGTTAGACCATAATACACTGTCTAGACAATAAAATTTGTTCAGGATGTTTTCAAGCATTTTTTCAACAAATCTATTTAATTTATTTCTTGTGACCGCTAGCTTAATATTAATTTTATACACATTCAAAGCATACAGTTTGGCCCACGGTTGCATTATTTACTTATTGATCTTGCTTGCTCACTTCTAATCTGCAAAAGAATAACAGTTGTGTGAGTTTTTGAGATACATTGCCAAAAAAGCTCACTATATTGCTAGGTTACATTTGCATTGCAGCATCACCTTCGAACAAGTTTAATGCTCGTTAATTGCAAAAAACAATTTTAATGCTCCGATGAAGAAAAGGAATAGAAGTTTTTGGGTATTCCATATTTTCCTGTTTCAATATATTAGATTCTTTCATATGGTAATAAATATTGTTTGATGAATATATATAAATACATACATACATATATATATATATATGATGCTTATGGTTTTTTGGTTGCCCATATCTATCTACTATTATAACATTGTCTAGTTGTTTGTTTTGCAAATTAAATTTTTGGTTGTTTCATTCTCTTTGCCTAATAAGTTGTTTGGTTTAAATCAACTTATTTTCGATTTACCCATGAATATCAGTGCATATAGATCATTGAATCATCATGCCAACATTTTGTTTTGCTTCACTCCATCTATATAGGCATGATAAAGCAATTTACGGGATGCAATTCTATAACATTTATGTTTTAGGTGATTATATATATTGCTTTTATATTATGGTTGATAATTAACTAAAATGACATTGCGACATATATGACATACTCTTGTTTTTAAGAAATTGGTTATCACGTTTCAAATATGTATAAGTCTTATGACTATGGTCATATTTTTTTAACCCTAAGATACCTCACAGCATTTGAACTTAGCTAGAATTTTGTATTATTTGCTCATTCCAATCTATATTAGCACTCATGACTTCTTTGAAAAAGTCATCCAAATCCGTGATTTTTTAGACAAGAATTAGATGATGCTACTATTGAATCCTCTAGAGCCTTATGGTCAAGGAGGAACGTAAAAATATGGGCCCATTTGCTTGTTGATTGAAAAAATGGCCTTGTGAGACAAACTTTCAAAGATAGTAGCAAAGAGAACATCCTTACGGAGTTGCATCGTCATATGGGAATTAATTACAAAATTGGTCAATTGAAGGATAAATTCTGTCGAGAATGAAAACGTTGGAGACAACAATTTGAGATTCTAAACTCATTTACCAAAGTAGGTTGGATAGCTAAGACTAATACAATTGATGCAACTCTGAAATAGTGGTTAGGAATAACAATGGTACGATCTGAAATAATATATTGTTTATAGAGTATTTCTTTGTACTCAATAATTAAATATAGTGGTGTAATACATTCTTGACCAAGTTGATTACGTAATATATTTACGACTCTTTAGCTTACAAGTATAGGAGCCTAGTTTACTTTTTTTTTTTTGTTACTGATATTTTTGTTGGCATGCCATTCTAAACATGAAATTTGTTGTTATACATCAATAAATAGGAAGAACAGTACATATAACCGTCATCTAGATATTTAGACAATTAATTAGGCTTTTCCTTTTTGTTCTTACATAACTTTAATTGTATGCATCTAGGAACATTGGTCATCTTGTATTATATAATGTCCTCACAAGCTGTCAATTATTGTGGACTTTTTTAAATTAGATTTTGGAGCCCTTAATGTTATATAAATTATAGAAATTTTGGTTAGTTATTTAATAGATTTCCCAAGAATTATTAGTCTTCCGAATCAAACCTGAAAGGCCCAATGTTTTTCCTTTTATTATGATATTATAATGTACTAATTCAATCTAAATCTATCTATATGTGGACAAGGCAGGTTGGATTTGAAACCATTCCGGAAAAAAGGAGTGGAGTGCTACGATCTTCTTAGCCAAATCTATCATTGTAGCATAGCAAAGGGAACTTTTGTAAGGCGATCTAATCAACCATCATTAGGATCAAATGAGGAAAAAGAGCTTGAGAAGAAATATTTCGAAGATCCACATCCTACTCCAAGGGCGAACAAATGTGTTGGAGAGATTCTCGTCGATAATAATGATGAGGGAACAAGTAGATCTTCAAAAACGCAAAAGACCATTGACGGTTAATCAATAACAAGAGGCTCTTCTACTAAAGCAAAGGTTGACACTGCGAAGTTAGACGGGTTTCTTGAAGCAGTTGTATCTGTAAGCAGAACAAAGCAACGGTTCCAAAGGCTTGAGAACATGGGACGGTCCACTAACTTTGACCCCCAGCCTATTAAGTTATGCATTCAAGCCCTAGAAAGTATTGAGGGATGTCTTGAAGCTCAGATTAATAAGGCACGTACCTTTTTGCAAGATTGTACATGGAAGACTACGTTCATGACACCAAGTGATGCTCGAAAGAAGAGTTGGCTAATGAATCTTTGATGAATTAACAAGATGGCTAAAATCAGATTTATCGTAAATCATTTTTTACAATTCCCACTCTCCCTAGAACTTATGAAGATTAACCCCTAAATTTTAGTACATTTTTAATTTTCAGCAAGTATTATGTAGTTTTTGAACTTCTAAAAGAAGACAGTATTGTTCTTATATCTATTCCAATTAAGGACTACGGTACATGTGTACCTTGATATGTTTGTAAGTGCAACGCACTGTAGTATAATTTACTATTCATTCAAAATCTATTTGCTTCACAACCAGAACTTTAAGAATGATTTAAGTTAGTTGATGAGTGCATTTCTTTATTATGCGAAGTTGCCTATGCTGAACACTTTTTTGGTCCTTTACTCTATTTTACTTGGTTGGCTGGTTTTCTTTCATGGAATCTTTTGAAGTAATTTCTTGAATTAGCAATGATGATGCTTCCTTGAATGAACAGATATGATCATTTTTCTATTGTGCATTAAATGAATCTTGTATTATATCTAATAGACACATAAGGTTGATGTTATTAGACAGCTTTTTCTTGATTAATATTTATTACAAGTATTATTCAACTTTGGCATTTACATCTTACAGTGATTTGTTTCTTGATAAATATGGGTCCTCTTCTTCTTGTTTCCCGTGACATGTATATTATGAGAAGTTGCATACATTTCTTTTCGATGTTACTAATTTGTAATTTATGTTGATTTTTGCTATAGGTGGTGGCTGTTTAGTTGACATGGTAGACATGCTTGATCACGATGACATGTTTCAAGCGGACATGATGCTATTATGGGGACTATTTTTCTACGTGTATGCTACATTCCGTTTGATTATAAAACTAGAACTTGATTGGGTTGACAAAGTACCTTGCCGAACTTCAAAACTTAAGGGACCTGAATGGGTAGAGGAGTTACTCAATGGTCATCCGGAGAGGATACAAGAGAACTTCTGCATTTTAAAAGATCTATTTTGTCTCTTGTTCACATTTTGTAGGAAAGTAGTTATGTGCAAGAACGTCCACAATGGAGGGTCAGTGTTCCTAAGGCCTTAGAAATCATAGCTATAGAGAGATTCCAACATAGCATAGAAACTATCAATCGTCACTTTAAACGAATTATTTGTACATCGGTCAATCTCGCTCCAATGTTGATTAGACCACGAAGTGCAGAAGATGTTCACTCAAAAATCCTTAATGATAGATGTTCGTTTCCATACTTCAATTTATTAATGTATACAGTGCCATTTTACTTTCCTACTCATCCCTAATATGTATACTTAAGTGTGTAAAAAATCATGCATATTTCAAGTTTATACCAAAGTGAACTCATTGTTCCACAGCCTTTTGTTCACAACAAGGTGCACACATCATTTTAGAAACATTTGCGATGGTTTAGCATTTTTCAAACTCATTGTGTCCAGCATTTTCAAATTAATTACCTTGTTCCTATGTAATAAACTATTTTTTTATTCTTTAGCTCATATTATCTATAGTTATCAATTCTAATTTTTTTTGTTTTAAAATTCACATAGGATGCTATTAGTGCCTTAGATGGAACAACTATTCAATCTTGGACGAGGACATTTTGTATTCATGTGTTTCGAAATAGGAAATATACTATTATGTAAAATGTGTTGGAAGCTTGCGATCATGACATGAGATTCGTCTTTGTGTATACTGGTTGGGAAGAGAGTGCTAATGATGGTCGAGTATTTATGGATGTAGTGAAAAGTGTTGGTGTGAACTTCCCAATGCCACCAGAGGGTATTGATATGTGTAGAAGCTTTATTCAGAATAATTTATTATGTGTTTGAAATCCAGTTTACAGTTCATATACTCTTGTATATTCATGCATTAATCCTAATTCTACATTACTTTTGGGTAGATTTAGCATTTACAAACATGAAAGGCTTCTTGGCACCATATCGGGGAGAACGGTACCACTGTTACAACAACTCCCATTAGTATAGAAGCAAATTAGAGTTTTTCAATCATCGTTATTCGTCTTTGCACAACATAATTAAATGTACTTTTGGAGTACTTAAGAAACGATGGCCATTAGCCAATAGTCCAATGCCCAACTTCAAAATAGCACACCAAGGTCAGATCATTATAGCTCTGTGTTTTGCACAATTTCATAAGCAAAAACAGTCCACAAGATTCAATATTTGAGTAGTTTGAAGGGCTAGAGACTTTGCCAACAAATGAAGTGAGCAATGTTGATGGAGAAGACATGGGCACTAATTCTCTGAATGATGATCGAACTGAATGGGCTTTATTTCGAAATGAACTTGCAGATAGTCTTTGGGCAAACTATTGTTGATCAAGTGATTATGGAATAGACCGAAACCATGGACATAACGAAGATTTAATATACATATTTAGTTGTTGGCTATGAGGATTAACGTGAAGAAGTGTGATTTGCTTTCATTCTGCTAAAATTTTCGTATTAGTAGTTGTATAAGTTTTTTTCTTATTCAAAACTATATCATCACCATTGTTTAGTATGCTTGTCTATCCTATATACACATGGTTTACATTTGTGTTCAATACCCTTCTGTATCTGTGTTGGAGTTTTACTAGTGAGCTTTTTAAAGAGTGATGTATGAAAAGAGTATTTTTACAAGTTATTGCTCTTTTAAGAATGCAATATATGAGGTAGTTTTGGGTAGGACACCTATTACAAGGCACACCAACAAGTGTCCAATTATAGGTTTTTTTGATTTTTTTTTTTTACTTTGAAATTTGAATTGTTTAGCCATATGGATTCAAATACAAGATGGATAAAGTTCACAAACATCTGCGCAGAGTTATCTTCTCATTCATTTCTCCATTTGAACATTGGCTTTTCCAGGAACTATTTCTTCTATTTCCTCCTAACACTTGCCATGTTTAGTAGTGTCCAATTGAAGATAGTTCATTGATTTTATCTTTAGAAACAACATTTCATAGGCATGTGGAAAATAGGTTCCAGCATTCTCTTATTTCTTTTGCTAGTGATCTTATCATTCTCTCTGAAGGGATGGACTAAAAGGGTTGATAGTATGTAAGCAAAATTTCATAGAAAGTTCGCAACTTTACATTTTTGAATTTTTGTTTCGAAATCTTACTACATTGATTTTTTTACCGTATATATAAGCTTTATATTGGTGTCACTGTCTAGTCAAATTATGGCTTGATTTGCTGGAGCATTTTAAAGGTTTTTGTAGGGATCCGGATCCCGAATCCACTAGGAAATGAATCCAGAGTCCCAGGATTTTAAAAACTTTCTCACATTGGAGTTCGAGAACGATGCCTGGAATGATGATTCGGGGACATCTTGTCTTGCAAAATGGATCTAGACTTCTTGATCTACTTGCATAATATTTTCTAATCTATTCCCTCTTTGTCTGGGTGAACAGAAAGGAAAATAGAAGATCGGAGAATTCTGTGTGGAGTGGAGAAAACAGACTTTCTGTAATTTTTCTGTAGAGAGAAAAATTACGTCTGTTCTCTTTTCTAGGGTTTCAGAATGATCGTTTTTTTTTTTTTCTTCTGATTATTACAAGATTAATCCTTTAATAACTAAAACAGAAATATGGGTTTTCTATGGGCCAAGAGCCCAACAGCACAACAATCCTTTTATTTAATTAAAGGTCCAATAATTATTCATTAGATTATGGACCCAACATAATTATTCTGACCCTTTAATTAAAGCCCAATATTATTTTTATTCTTAGCCCATTAGATAATCAATCTCATTGACCTAAGTCCAAATTAATTATAAGACTAATAAAAATAAATCCACTTCATTATTTTATTCAAGCCCAACAATAATTA
>JAOXNR010000001.1:20107930-20125543 GCA_028571225.1 Parsonsia alboflavescens | reverse complement strand
AATTTAGTCCCAAAAGTTTTTAAAATAAAAACCGACCGGTTCAATACCAAACCGGCCGGTTCACCGGTTGAACCGGTCGGTTCTCACCGATTTAATAAAATATCACCGGTTTTTTTACAAAAATGGTTTTTTCTCTTGAATCGGACCGATCAACTGGCCGGTTCCCGGTTTGACCGGTTGGACCGGCCGGTCCGGTCCGGTCCACAAAACAGTGGCGGTGAGCTCCGTTGCCTATAGCATTTTCGTTATTTGAAATGTTATTTAATAGTTTGTCTAGTGATTACTATAAACACTTAATTTAATATAAATTTTTATGACTTAAGTTAGTTCTCAAATACATTAAACACAAATCTATCTATCCATCTACATTCCAAAAATTTGGAGCACGAATCACTAATGACCGTTTTGCACCTATGATTTATTTAGGGAATAAGATGGCCGCACGAGTGAGAAGATGACAATGTTACCCCGAAGTTGTACCCGAGACTTAATCAACCCATTTGAGTCACGTATGACCGTCTTGCCCCTATGCAGCACACCGGTGCACCATTATGTCCTAGTCACTGTGCATGGTTAGAGAATGGTGCGACAAGCCACGAAATTTGGAGCACAAGTCACTAATGACCGTTTTACCCCTATGATTCATTTCGGGCATAATATGGCCGCACGAATGAGAAAATGCCCATTTTATCCCTAAGCTGTACCCTGGGGCTTAATAAGCCCATACGAGTCACAAATGACCGTTTTGGCCCTATGCGGCACTTCAGTGCGCCATTATGTCCGAGTCACCAAGCAATGCTACGTAATGGTGCGGCAAGCCACAAAACTTGGAGCACAAGTCACTAATGATATTTTGCACCTATGATTCATTGCGGGCATCATTTAGCTGCACAAGTGATCAAATGACCATTTTATCCCTACATAATACCTCGGGGCTTAATAAGCCCATACGAGTCACAAATGACCGTTTTTCCTCGATGCGGCACATCAATGCACCATTATGTCCGACTCATTAAGCATGGCTAGGTAATGGTGCGGAAGCCATGTAACCTGGAGCACAAGTCACAAATCACCGTTTTGACCATGTGATTCATTTTGGGCATTATATGGCGAAATGAGTGAGGAAATGACCATTTTCCCACTAGGTTGTACAACGAGTCACAAATCACCGATTTGCCCCTATGCGGCACTTCGGTGCAACATTATGTTCGAGTCACCGAGCATGGCTAGGTCATGGTGCGGAAGCCACGAAACTTGAAGGACAAGTGTCTAATGACCGTTTTGCAACAATGATTCCTATCGGGCATGATATGGCCGCACAAGTGAGAAATTGACCATTTTACCCCAATGTTGTACCCTGGGGCTTAATTAGCCCATACGAGTCACGTATGATCGTTTTTCCCCTATGCAGGTCTCACAAAGACGTGAATGGCAAGATCTCTCGTTCTAGGGAAACTCCAAGATCTTAGGAGCAACTGGCGGAATTTGTTTAAATTCTATTGCCGATGGGGATGTAATGGGGAACTAAATTCCAGGAGGTAACGAATCATTCTTTCGATTACTTAAACAAAAATACCCTATCAGTCTGAGGGATAGATAAGAAAAAACTCTGTTGCTTTCTTGAGAATAATCTTTACCGGAAGACTTTCCCAAAATACTAATTTAGGCATTGAAGCTTTTCCCCGGGCGACAGCCCACTTCGGTGACCTCACTAGCCAACCTTCAGACCAACTTTGTGACCTCGCCATGGACATTGAGAAACTCGAACATCTCTTCTGGTTTGGTCGTGCCGAGTGATCCTTGGCTCCTTGGTCACGTTATGGAAGATTTATGATTCGGATCGAAGCTTGCCAGATCGAAGTCGAGGTTCGGCAAGACCTTTGCCCGAGCTCATTTAGGAGGTCGAGGACCTCTAGGTCTATGACTTGGGAGGTCGGTGGTGGCGAGTTGCTTGCCCACGAGTCCTCGTTGACTTCCTGAGTCTGACTTTCAGGTATAGGGCCTTTTGGCTCATTCAGGTTGACCTTTTAGTTCGGGTCTTGCCCATTTAGGTTGACTGGTCCAAGCCATGCCCGTTTCACCCATCATTACGCCCCTTTAGGCCCAGCGATTGTTACCATCTTCAAGCCATTGTTACCACTGTGTATATCGATTTCTTGCAGTAGCAAACTTCTGGGGTACCTTTTCATTCGTGTCTCTAGTTGAAAGCCACGAGCTGGCTTTATAGTTTTTCGGGTTCGAGCCGAGTCGGGCACTTTCTGGTCATGGTATAAAAGGTAGACGAGCAAGGTCGGAACTCAAAAGGTTGCAGGTCGTGGTCTTGTGAGTCTCTGTCCTACTCACTCGGAGGTCAGCAACCTCGGGGTCCGTGACCTATGAGGGTGGTGGTTGAAAGTCTTTGCCCACTCACTCCTCGAGACTTGCCAACATGACCTTTGGGTATTCTAGATTACCATCTATAAGTTGCAAGTTTGGCCTTCAAGCATTGAGGATCACCATCTTGAGGCCTGGGACAATTTCTTCAGGCACTAGAAATTGCCATCTTCAGGCTGCAGGTCTCTCTTTCAGGTATGAAGAGCTACCATCTCCAGGTCTTCCATCGGGCTTTCAGGTATTCCTAGGCTACAGTCTCTAAAGTGCGATCTCTGGGACAATTTTTCTTGCAATTGTTTTTAGGGGATTGATCTTCAAATATTTTATGGATTGCCATCTTGGGGTAGTGGCTCCTAGTAAAACAATGTTGTTTTCTTGCAACGGCTGCCTCTTGTGAAATGGCACATTCCTTTGTTTCTGGAAGCTTGATGGGAGATCACTATTGGAGGATTGAGAGAGCACCACTAAAGAAGATTCCTCTAAAGAATCTTAACATTCTCTTCAAGATGATCCGGAAGTGCTATTAAGAGAGTGGTCACGGGAACTATGGACTAGCATGTTAAATCCAAGAAGGAAATATGAGTCAGTGAAGAGGAGGCATCTGCTATCAAATCTGTGAGAAGATCTTTGAAGATTGCCTGGTTCAGGTTTTGCTAGCTTCGACCTGCATCACTTCTCTATGGGAAAAGCTTCGTTTTTCTTTTTTTTTTAGGAAGAGTTGTGACAGGTTAGGTTTCTGAGCTATTGACCCACCCCGGACCAGGGGAAATGACCCAATCTGGGAGGCCAAAGGTTGACTCGCTATGACTTCCTGGTGAGATACTGAGGAGTTCTTAATCTTGGAGAGTCCATCATATCTTCTTCCTTTATCATTTCTTTTGCCTCTCTGCAGTTCCTTGTACCAGGTCTTTCCCCTTCTCATCTGAGCTTCCATTTGAGCCTTCTCGATTACTATGGCTTCCAGTTCAGACTCTTCTATGACCCCCCTTACTTTCCCTAGGCCCGTGATGCCCCCTGTCTGACTTATGACCTAGCTGAGACTGGGTGCCCTTTTAGGACTCTTCTTTGGTTCCTACTGATATCAGGGTTCTCCAAATGGAGATGGCAGCAGAGAAGGGTTATTTTACTACTGCCACGCTAATTGAGGACCCCCACTCTTGGGGTATTGGCCGCATCATTCTTCACCGCACCAGCCTTTGGGGAGGGCTTCTTCTTCCTTTCCTCTATCCTTTCTTCATGGACATAGTCCATTTTTGGAGTTTGCCTTTAGCCCAGCTCACCGCCCATTCCATCAGGATGATAGTTGCTTTCATAGTGACCTGTCATCTTTATAGGGTTCCAATGTCCTTAGAGCTCTTCCGATGCTTTTTTGAACTATAGGTTCCCTCAATCTTCAGTTCCTCCATGGGATATCTAAGGCTGGTGCTGCGGCATCCGATATTTTGTTGCTTTCAGTCTCTAGAGGGGAACTGGAAATCCCAATTTCTCTTCATCCGGCTCGATGATTTGAGAAGCCCAACAACTACTACAATTAAAATTCCTAAACTTTAAAAAAAAAAAAAGAAGAAAGGTCCATCATTTGGGAAGGGTTACCACATCATTGCAAGATTGTTTTCTTAACCCTCTAGAGATAGATGGTTTTCAAGTGTAATAGTGATAGAGTTGGGTAAAAACTCTAGGTCTCCAATCATCTACAAAAAGGTGATCCGAGGTAACTGATAGGAAAAGTTAGTATTAATTAGTGATTTTTGTATTTGGTCTCATCAAAGTGTTGATGAGGTGATCGTATTCTCTTAGTTATAGGCTTCAAGTGTAATTGATCATTTAAAGTTGTAATCATTCGAAAAAGGGTAGAAGACTTATATTCGTGGTTGTTTGATGACTGGAGGTTTTTCTAGATTTGGATTTCCTCTAAAAAAATCCTCTCGTCTCAGTGTGTACTACTTTGCTTTTTTTGTGTTCTTAAATTTTCAAACCTTTCAAATACAACGAACCCTAACAATCCCATGCCCTCATCGGAGGATTCCAACCACAGGGAACATAGTGATTTACACCTTTGTAACTAAGGGGGAGAGTCATCAACTTTGATCTTTTTGGAATGTCATTTCTGTTTGATGTGTATATGTATCATCAAGTGTTTATGAGGGTTGCTAACTAAGTGCAATGTTTCTTTAGGAGTTTTGAAATGTCTAAAATGGGCATTAGAACTAGCTTCAATGTTCAACCGTTGGAGAGGAGAAGAGAAGTTGCTAACTATAGGCCTCCTTTTTTTCTTTTTTCCAACTCCGTAAATGTAAGGTTAAAGCTAAATTTAAATATCTGATTTCATTTTATAGCTTATAATTTCCTTTGCCTATTGTCCATAAGCCAAAAACTGGATTACAATCATATAGAATCAACATAAAACATGAGATGAATGAATTTTGGATGGTTTCTACAGGCATAGATTCAACCTTTTGCAGGTAACTAGTGATAAAAAAAGGGAAGGAAAAATGCAACATTTGTAGACAAGAGGGACACAATAAGAATCTTTCAAAATTTAGAAGCTCAAAGGAAATTCAAGGTTTCCCTTTTAAATTGATTCATGGTTGTTTTGACTGCACTTTTTGCTGTGTTTTGTAGGCATTTAGTTGGTGCATGGGTTTTGTTTGTGGGCATTTAAGGGTATGACATATGGGATGGTATCATCTTTTGTTGATTGGCAATGTGGTGGTTAATTGGATAATTCTTTTATTGTAAATGGCACTACAATGTAGAAGGGTCCAGAAGTGCTTGATCCTTCTATTTCTATTCCTTGCTTATTAAATTTACTAGAATATGTATATCTTCAAGAAGTTCTTATTGCATTGCCTTGATTCGGGCTTTTTACTAAACCTTTTGTTCAATTGAATCTTTTGTCTATAAAATAAATATATAATTGAATGCCCTAGCCAAAAGGAAAGGTTAGAATATGTTTTTTGGAAAACTCATGATTCATTCAAAGCCCTTGGCCGACATGGAAATCTTTGAAAAATCTATGGTTCTTGTGAATATCTTTCTCTCTGTATATTTCATAGACAATGTGCTAAAAAATTCACTTTCGAGAACTCAAATTTCCAGTCATATAGTTTGACACAAAGCTCAAACAAAAGAGGTGGTGTGGACCAATGTTATTTAAATAGGATCATTCGCATTGCAGAATCAAGTACCGGACATTCAATTGAGCCAAAGAACAACTAAATTACAAGAAGTCATTTTAAACTAAACTAACTTAGACTGGCCTACACTTCAAACTAATAATCCCTTAACATATAACTCGAAAGCCCTTGCAGTTGTTTCCAGTCAACCCCAAACCAATCACATTAGTCTATTACACACAATTTTATTCCAAATTCAAGGATGTGAAAACCTACAACTAGGAGTAACAAAATGATGACCAAACAATGCCTGTAGAATCTCTCATTCCTCCTGGAGTTTCCAAGTTCAAGTTCACACTTTCAAGCTCTCCCCAACAGCACAGATATAATAATGGTTGAACGAGGGCACATGGGAGGATCATACCAAGAGAAATAACCACAAACCCTTGAGATCTAGAATAAACATAGCACAAACCATGAGCTCTTTTACAAAAATAGGAAATTAAATGAAAGAACAAATTATGACTTACCTCATACCTCAAGTTTTGATTCTTTTATTCCAACTGAAAGCCAATACAACTCTAAGAAAAGTTACAATTGTTTCTTTTCCAATTAATGTCTTCTCATGGACCCTTCTTCAATAGATGTTATAATAAGCTCATCACACATGAAAAGATATACAAATTTTTATATATTGAAATTTCATATTACATTTTTAATTTCAATAATTTTTTAAAATATTCTGGAAGCTTTTCTTATTCATATATAATATTCGGCATTCATAAAAAATCAGGGCTAGTTTAGAATTGCACTAGCTTTTACTTGAAATAAGGGGCGATATTGCCTTATGCTCTTACACAAAGACGCAGAATTGAGAAAGAATGAAAGGGAAAGCAAAAAAAACATAACAAAAAACAAAGATCGAACCAAAAGAAATTTCACTGACCCCATACTTCTAATCCCAAAGAAATCTTCTCCTAGGGTTTAAATTGGTCCATGAGGTCTTCATATACACTAGCTTGGTTGGATCCTTCAGACATGGCTTTCAACAAGAAAAGGTGGAATGAGCGAAGGGAAATTTAGGGGAAAATTTGGGAGAAATGAAATCGTGTATCTATTGGGGTTGGGTATGAACTTTTTTTTAAATATTGTCAGGAGTTGTTGGATGAGGTAGAGAGGATAGGGATTGGCAATTTTGCACTTTTAATTAGACCATGTGCTTGTCACGTGACCTCCTCAATCATGGGAGCGAGAGGACATTAGTGGTTTGGACAGTTACGACAGGTCGTAAAAAGTTGGGATCATTATGATAGAAAAAAAAAACTTGAGACAGCATTTTATAGTTTGCCCCAAACACGTGGAACTATATTGGTGAAAAGCCCATTTTTAAAATTTATTTTAAACCTTCATTGCCTATTTATGTTCTTTATTTTCTCTTTCCTCTAATGAACTTCTCTGAAATGATCTCAAATTTGAAAGAATTCTTCATTCATCAATCAATTCAATACATACCCAAATTGAGATTTACCCAAGACTTCATACAAGAGGTTCATGCTAGAACTATTGACCATCATGTCTTCCAATATGATCTAATGGATTTAATCCCTTCAATTCAACTCAGTTACCCTAGCCAAGCATTGAAGATTTCAAAAGTCTCACTAAGAACCCTAGATGAGCTATTAGATGAACACTCAAGAAACGATATGTTTAATCCAAAAGGATTCTCTCAATTGTTTGAAAAGTGTTCGTAGAATAAGTTGTCATGCAAAATACAAATAGAGAACTATTTATAGTCTCATTGCTAAGAAGCCCTACAAATGATTAGAGACTTGTCTAACCATCTAAACTAGCTTAAAACACAAAGCAAAGTCATTAAGTTCAAGTGGAATCATCCAACAAGAGTCAAGATCGCATTGACATAAAGTAGGGGAAGGCTGTTAGGCGCTTGATCAGAATGTGACCAGCATCGGATGCAGAGGCGGATGGCTACTAGAAATTCCAATGGCCATCCGGTGCTGCTGTCCGACGGTAGCTTGGTTATTGTAGAGCGCTGAATGGTGCTTTTTTGTGCCATCCAGTGCTTGCTTATGCCATCTCCGCACCACACTTGGTTTTATATCTTGCCAACTTTTTCCCAAGCCTTCCAAGGCTCTTCAACTTGATTACCAAAGCTCCCAAGGGCTGTTCCTTGATTGTACACTCCTTATTGATGTATTCTATCATCCACAAGTTGAATTCATTCCTTGGTTGCTTTGCATCCATTAGTAGTTGTTCTTCAAAGATTGGTGGGAAATCAAGCAACTCTTCTCTCCTTTGCACAAATGTGATCAATGCTTCTTTCATCTTCAAAGTATCATTCTTATACTTGAAGTATTGATCTTTGTGCAAGAACTTCCAATCGTTGTTAAGATCATCTTTAATGGAGATCATAAGTTCTTGAACAATCTCCAACAAGTCTTTCTTCAGTCTTGATTTTCCACCCTTGTATTTGAAATACAAACTCTTGTACATAATTTGCTTCTTTTCACAGGCATCTTCATGATCTGTATAGATCTCATCTTTAGTATGGTTGCCCTTGAATTGTAAGCCTCCACATTTGAAGCCTAATAGATTGATTCTCCTAAGTTCTTCATATGAGATCTTCTATGAATTCTCCCATGCCATGTATACTCTTTGATCTCCATCATTCTCACAAGCTCCATATCTCCTTTTCCTGCCTTGTAGATCTCACAAATCTTCTTCTGGTTATCTCTTTCTCCATTCTCAAACAGAAATTTAGGGACCACCTAAACAAGGGACTTGTAAGTGTAAAAAGGAGAAGGGTTCATTATGGTTCTCAAATTTAAAGTCCATATCGTAACCTGCATTGCTCATGAACTAAAACGGTGTTCCAAGTAATTACAGTGCAAACATACCTCTATTCGAGAGACTTATGCATGAAGCAATGATACTTCTCCATATCATTCTTTGGACAAAACTAATGAAACGTTCACAAAAGATTTAGAGTCTTAAGTTAGCCAGTGAAAGATTCACAAACTTCTAGTGGTTTTGATGTCAGTAGATTTGGAGCTTTGTGCAAAAATTACGATGGTGGGTCTAACCTAGCTAGATTGGGTTTGGCTATGGGTAAAGCATGCGAAGTTGTGCTGGCCTGTGTAACTCAAATCTAGAGTAGATTTGAGGTAGGATGCTTAAAAAAAGAGTCAAAGGTAGATTTTTGGTAAAAAAAAAACTAATGCAAATAAAATACTGAGAAGAAATTTTACTGAAAAGAATTGGGAGAGAAGTGAAGAAACTAGAAAGAGAAGAAAAAGAGATAAAAAAAAAAATGTAGAGAATTGAAAGGACTAAAGTTCTCCTCACAAAGTGTGACCATTGTGATCTTATTTCCCTCCTTGCTATCCATTAGAACTTTTGTCCAAACTCCTCATTTAGTTGTGGTCTTGCAGGCCCATTTAGATCTTTCCTTTAATCCTTGGGTTAGTAGGTTATTTTGCTATGGTCTTTTTAGTTTTGGACCAGATGGCCACTTATGGCTTTTTATGGTCATCGATATATCCCTTTCAGAATTTTTTTTTTTTAAAACTTTAACTATTTATAGTCTTTATTAACCAATGTACTATTATGCCAAAAATATTATTCGAAACAAAATTATTGTTATTATTTAGGGGATCTATTTTGGTTATTTTTTCAAAAAATATGATTTTACGGATAATTTTGATGGGAAATTTATTTTAGTTGGGAACATTTTTTTGTATTTCATGGTAACTTCAACATTGTAATTTGCATGACCAAAAACAAAAATATTATGAGATTAAATTGAAGATTTTGCTTTATTATGGTAAGAGTAAAAAATTCACAACACTATTATTGCATTGGAAAGAACATGGTGAGTCAAATCACGGAGGTTAAGAATTGTGGAGTGGTTGTGCCGGCGAATGAGGTGAATTAAATTAAATTATCCCAAATAAATAAATAAATAGAATGGTGCCTAGTCATGCCTATCCATCCACACATTGCCAGCTGGACTGCTCTTTTCAACTCACGTGTCAGCTTCACAATACCCTACCACATCCACCCACAGAAAGCCCACAACAACAGCTGCTCCCGCCCAACACCAAGTCTCTTAAGTCGTACTCCATTGGCCGATGGTCCAATTCCTGTTCTCTCCATCTGTTACCGGTAGAGAGAGAGAAACTGAAAACAAGTCCACCAAAGCACTGCGACGACAATTTCGTGTCTAAGGGTGAGACTATAGATACAGTAGAGAGAGAGAGGGAGACACGCACAGAAACTGCTCTTTTCTGTTACTACTCTGTTTAATAGTATTAGTTACTAAGCATCTGTATTTCCAAAGTCTTATAATAGCCGTTCAAGTTCCGTTAACTAACCCTAGGAACTGTTTGGATCTCTGTTACCGTTACTTTTCTTTTCTCTTTCTATCTCTAATCTGTATTTCCTCATTGCAACCGGCCAAAAAAAAAAAAACCAAAAACAAAGAAAAAGAAAAAGAAAAACTGCCTGACTGAAGTAGTAGAATAGAAGCCCTCTTTAGTCTTCTCCTGGTTAGGATTTTAACAGAGTTTCGAACTTCATCCATTCCACCTGGACTCTTCCCACCTTCCACCTCACCCAATCCTCCGTAGTCAGGTCAGTTTCCTTTCTATCTCTATGGTTTTTAATGCTTCCTACACCATAGAGGCACACAGAGGACACGAGGCAAGTGGTAGCAAGAGAAGGGTCCCACTAGGAAGCAAGAAAAAGCGTGCTTCTTGCCATGCTTTTCTGTATACCGTTAATGAATTCAGGAATTAAGCTCTGGGTGTCTCGGATTTTAATCTTCTGAATTATTTGGTTGTTTTGTGTGTTTTTTTTCCCTCATTTGGGTTGAGGTTTCTTTTCTTTGGGATGAAAGTTGGTGCAATTAAGCGGGCTGCTATAGTTTTAAGATTTTGTATAGTTTTTGGAGATGGGGGATAAAGTTTGAATTTTTGGTGGGTTTTTCCTCATGGAATTCGAGGAGAACAGAGGCCGGCGTACTCAGAAATCTTGCTCAGAAGTGTGCTTTAGCGATTAGCATTGCGATAAAGTGATGCAAAAATCTGTTTTATGGAGTATTCAATCCACAGATGACTCTTCTTGCTAGATTTCTCTTTTCTATTAGTGATAATTTATAAACAGCTCAAATCCATGGATAAGATGTGTCACTTTAGTACCTGGTCGCTTGCTTGGCTTTGTTAGTACAATTCTAGTGTTGCTGTTGCTTTAAGGGAACCTTGCAAAGGGTGCCAGGAAAATTGAGTATGGGTGTAGACCCGATACATAATGGTCTCATTTCAAGACATAGACTTTGTGGCTTATGAAATTATTCAGAAATATTAACCATATTGGTCTCATTTCATAACTTGGCAATTCCACACTTCAAATTAATGGGCTTGCTCTAGAAATAATTTTCAAGATAATTGCAAGATTCTGAAAATGTTATTGCCTTGCTAATTGTTGGATTCAATGTGCAAATGTGGCATGGTGTAATGTGCGACTGACTATACTAATATCTAGAGTATATTCAACTCGCTTACCATTTCTGGTTGACATTATTATGCGTTGTCAATCTTGGAACTTGCTGGGAGGAAAGGTTATAAAATGATAAATGGATGGGTGATAAAATGATAAAGTAACATCTTGTATCCTTTAATTTGATATTGCTAGCTTTCAGAAAAGTGAATTTTATTTTATAGACAATTTTTTATTTTTTGCTTTTTTAAAAAGAAATATATTTTTGTTTTTTTTTAATGAAGTTCGATAGGTGATTTTATTTTAATGGTATCTCTTCAAGTAATAATACCAATTGCTCACTCCATGTTACAATATAGATCATTATTTGAAGGTATAAGTCTTTTTACGAAATTTGATATATATATATATATATATATACGGTTTTGCTCGCGCTCCGGAGCGCGCCTTAATGCGCGCTTCAACCGTTACCGTAACGGAATTCTTGCTACAGTGCTCATGCAGCCAAACAAGCAGAGCAAGAATTCCATTACGGTAACGGTTGGAGCGCGCATGTATATGTATATATTTTTACCATTGCCCATGGTAATATTTCTTAGGTAATTTGACTAAGGAATTTTATTTTCTTATACTTTACTTAATAAATGCATTATTTTTCAATTTTTAATCCATCTGACCACTTAAGACAATCTATATTGAGAAATGGAGGTATTCACATTTTTGCCTGTCACATTCTAGGATTCAGTTTTTCCATCTTTTCTATTAGCGCTTCTGGTTGTCATTGTTTAAGGGTTCCATATTTGATTTCGATATCCAAAATTAGTTATGATTACATGTTTCATGCCTGGTTTGCCTGGTTAAACCAATTCTGCGACATTCTCTTTTGTTTGCTAGTCAATTGGTTCCATATTCTGTCTTTCCTTCTTCTTGTTTAATTTTGACTGTTAAGTATTCTGGACCTATTTCTCATTAATCTGCTTTGAATCTTGATTATTTTAAAATGTCCATATGGAGTTCTTGAAACTATATTTTCTCCACTGAGCTAATGTAATATGTCTATCTAAAGCTAGGATGCCAACTCCTTATACCCTTAAGGTAGTTGGGAACATTCTGCATGGTTTTATTGCCATTCCCAGCTACTAGAACATTTTTCCTTTATCTCTCTTTCATGATAATCTTTAAACGTCAAAGTGTCATCAAACTCTTAATACCCTTTGAAAGTACTGATTTGACAGGCATTTCATTTATTAAGTCTGCCTTGAACATGTGAAAACTTGACAGATGTACTTGCATAGCTCACTGAAGTTTGGTTATTTGACATTTTGAAAACTAAACTTAACATTTCTTAGACTCTTGTCATTCTTATGCTGCACAGGGGCTGTTATCTTCAAAAACGGACCAGAAAACTTTTAACTGAGCAATAAGGGAGTTCGATTGGTGAATCTACAAACCTCTTGTCAAATGGGGGCAGGGGAAGAGAGTACTCCTGCAAAGCCTTCCAAAGCCACCTCTTCCACTCAGGTATTCTTGTATGAATTTAAGGGAAGTTTTCATTTTGTGTGAATTTAAGGAGGCTGGATTAATTCTGTTTTATTGTATTGTATTTTATGCTCTATTGATCAGTATTCTCCCAAAATTTCAGGAATCTCCCGTTACCCCTTCATACCCTGATTGGCAAAGTTCTATGCAGGTCATTGTCAGACTATTTTTGCATTTCCTTCATGGGTCGATATATCAGCTGTACTTTCGATTATGGTTGTAATGCCTTAAAAAGTTTACTTATCTTTGTATGTTAAGGTTTACTACGGCGCTGGAGGTACTCCACCCTTTTTTGCTTCAACTGTTGCTTCTCCTACTCCGCATCCTTATTTGTGGGGAAGCCAGGTGATAATTTTTTCATTTCATCATTTCTTTCATTTTATTAGAGTGAATGGCAGTTCTGTACCTGAGAAAGTAGAGGAAATTTTATTCTTTCCTGTTGTTTTTCAGCATCCTTTGATGCCTCCTTACGGGACCCCAGTTCCATATCCAGCTCTATATCCTCCTGGGGGAGTTTATACTCATCCTAATATGGCAACGGTAATCAAGGTTTAAAATATTTTGGTGAAGCAATTGAAAATCCTAATAGTTTTGCTATTTGATTTGTTACCTTCTCTTTTGGGTAACATTGATGTTGATTCTGTTTATCCTTTTGCAGAACCCAGGAGCCCCACCACAAGCAAATATGGAATCAGAGGCAGCAAAGGCTTCTGAAGGAAAGGACCGTGCCACAAACAAAAGATCCCGGGGAGCTTCAGGGAACCCTGGCTTGGTTGCTGCAAAAGTCGGGGAGAGTGGGAAAGCAGCTTCGGGATCTGGAAATGATGGTGCTACTCAGAAGTATTTTAGTTTCTTTGCTAATTATTTACCTTGTTATTTGTTGCTTTTGTTAGTTGTAATTTTTTTATAGACTAAACCATGTTTTCAGCCTATGGTATTTTCTTTATCTGATTTTTTTTTGCCTGCTTCATATATAGTGCTGAAAGTGGAAGTGAAGGTTCATCAGATGGAAGTGATGAGAATAACAATCATGTATGAACAACAGAAAACTAAGTTTCCTCTTCCTTCTTGATGAATAGACATTGTTGGCATAGCTCATTGCCATTGGATGAAGTTTGTCCTAGTTAACGTCATGTTATATTGTTGATCTTTCTCTGACACAATTTATCCATTTCTATATTTAGGAACTTTCAGGAACAAAAAAAGGAAGCTTTGACCAGATGCTTGCTGTTGGTAACACTTCCTTCTACTCTACTTTTAGATCTGATATAATCCGTATTCTTATGCAATTCTTACATAATCAATTTTCAGGAGCCACAGCTCAGAATAGCACTGCTATAACAACTTTCCAGAACTCAGTTCCTGGAAATCCAATATCTTCAATGCCTGCAACCAATCTAAACATTGGAATGGACTTGTGGAATGCATCCTCTCCTGCTCCTGGGGCCATGAAAATGCATCCAAATCATGGTGTCTCACCTGCTGCGGCTCCAGGCATGATGAATGACCAATGGATTCAAGTATGACCTGTACATTCAATAGTCTTTATCTTTTTGATCATTCTATCTTAACCATCTAGGCAAAAGAAGAAATTCTTGTATTAACTATTGTCCTATTTTGGTCAGTCTGCTGCTAATCATGTCCACAAATGGATTTACTTCAATTGATTAGGTTGATTTTCTTGGACTTAGTTTATGTTGAAAAAATTATATGCTTATCTAATCTGAAGATTGAGAGTGCATATTTCCTTTCGAAAGAATCTACCCATTTATTTAATGAGCATTTTATGTCCACAAGCATGGCGGAATTGATTGTTCTTTGGAGTCGTGCTAAAGTTCTAGTAAATCTCTCTTACACATGCCAAGATCTTTCATTAGACAAATTTGTGTCGAAAAGCTCCAAATCTTTACATGTTCTGGTTGGTTCTTTTTCTTGGAAGAATTTAAGCCATGGAACATTATATATTAGCTCAGAGATTAAGGTACTACAGGTGCTATCATTTCATCTTATATTACCATATTGTTGTTCCCCTTGAGTTGTATACTGGATTATCAGTTCCATTACAGATAAATTAGAATTACTATGATACAGTTCTGGATTTATGACATCAAAATTACAGTTTAATGGTAGTTGATCCGAGGTCATATAGTTATGTGCCCAAATAAAGTTCTGTAAACTCTAGAAATTGCTACTAAAGATCCTTTTGTTGTTTGGCAGTTTCTGTATGAGTGCTCTTACCTTCTTATTGCCTTGATTTCATGATTTATCATCTATTTTCTGGATCTTTTCTGTCTCCATTTTGTCTTCCCATTACTTCTGCACTTGTGACTTTATTTTGTTTAAGTTTTTGGATGTATGGGAGAGCTTTTCTATGTGGCCTTTAGAAATAACCAGGAAATCGTGAAACAGATGTGACATTGTACACTTTCACTGAGCATGTAATTAATCTGGAGTTGTGGGACCCCTTTGAACAGGATGAAAGAGAATTGAAAAGACAAAAGCGAAAACAATCTAATCGGGAGTCCGCTAGGAGGTCAAGATTACGCAAACAGGTATGCCTGAATACTTTGCTGCTTCTCTCTTTTGGTAAAGATTGCTAGAATTAATGTGGACCAATTTACTTTTTGATAAATCTCATACAGATTTCATTGATAGTTCCCGAGACCCTAATGCAAACAACCTTTAGTTTTCTGTGTTTGTTGTAGATCCTCTTTCTCTTATCATGTTGGTGGTGCCCTTCTCCCTTCTTCAGATTGTTGCCTTGCTTTTATATTTGTTATGCTGAATGATCTTCTTTTCCTGGTTTGGAGTTCAAGTACAAACATAAATTGCCAACTTGATCAATTTTTTCTTTATTTTTCTATACTTTGCTTTTAATATTCAGAAGCCTCCTCTTCAAATGGTATGGAAAAGGGTTGAGGGTTAGACCATAGTGCACATGACATTTATGAGGTGCTCGAAATTGTGGTCTCAAGTGTAACAGTTTACTTGGATAGAAGCTCTAGATGTGCTTCCCTTTTATGTGCTTTTGAGGATGAGATATCTTAGGAACATTCCTTGGAAGGTCTTGAACTACCATTTTCCAGACATGAATTTACAACCTAGTGATTTCTCCTAAGCCCTTGGGTCCCGGTTCTTTCCTCTTCTGTTGCCTGTGGTCTATCATTTTTTATGGAAAAAAGGAGGGATTTAAGTGGGGTGGGTGGGGGGAGTCAGTGGTGGGCATAATGAGTCATTTTTGTCATGAAAACTTTGCATCCTTGGAACTGGAATAGTTGGATGACAACGGTCTTATTCTGTTATCTGTCTCTCACCTGAGCACCCAA
Organism: Parsonsia alboflavescens; assembly: GCA_028571225.1. Classification (NCBI taxonomy): domain Eukaryota; kingdom Viridiplantae; phylum Streptophyta; class Magnoliopsida; order Gentianales; family Apocynaceae; genus Parsonsia; species Parsonsia alboflavescens. The sequence goes on along the minus strand of JAOXNR010000001.1, from coordinate 20,109,675 downwards.
GTTGATTCTTGAAACATGAATTGCAGGAACTTATGGTGCCTGTATTCTCATGTTAGTTCAATATGGATGCCTTTTAAGTAGGAATTTAGAGGTTGATTCTGTCCAAGTCAAAAGTTTTTCAAACTTAAGCCACTGCTTACTTCAGATGGATCCTTCCACATCAAAAGCAGATAAGGCTATTACCTTTGTAATGAGATGATGCCCAATATGCCCAATGGAAAATGACTGTTCTTTAATGGCCATTCTATATACCCTTTAAAGAAACATTACACTGGACATCAATCTATGAGTACTGTGCAAGCACCATCTGATAATATACTGTCTGGAAAGAAAGCAGTGATTGGTGTATAGTTTTTCAGAAATGATATTGATGTTATGTAGTGCCTTTTGCATCACATAAATTTCCTGATTTAGGACATTCATTCTCAATATTCAAAATAGGCTGATGGCAAAGCCCAGAGAATTGGAGCTTTGCAATTTGTGGTGAATCAAATAAGAGTTATCCGTCGATGGACAGAAGGATGTTTATGTTTGGATGGACCTAATAGATTTCATGTCCTGTTTGAGATGGGTGTTTTTTTTTTTTTTTTTTTTTTGTTAATTATCATTCAGATACCTGTTGATCTGAAAATCCATGCATTTCAGCCTCATCCTCAATTCCCCCTGGAATTTTTTATGATAATTTTGTGGAATGTACTTTTTTCAACAATAGAGATTTTTAATTTTTTGGGGGTCATTTTTATTTTATGAACTGGTATAGATTTCCTGTTGTTGCCAGGCTGAGTGTGAGGAACTGCAACAGAGAGTAGAGACATTGGGCAATGAAAATCGCACATTGAGAGATGAGCTACAGAGACTTTCTGAGGAATGCGAGAAGCTCACATCAGAAAATAACTCCATAAAGGTAATAACATTGCCTTCCCACAGTCTCTTGTTTTTCTCTTTCTATTTTTACCACTTTACTCACCCACATGATAAGAATCTTGGCATGCATTTTCTAGTCATGGGAGTCTTGATTCTTGGACGATATCAAAATGCATTTTTGCAGTTTCTTGAATCTCTGAGGCAGGCATCCGTTTATTTACTTGTGGCTGACAGAAACTTACGTGCTTATGAACAAAATTAGTTGAATGTTTTTCTTCAAGGCATATTTATCTAATTCCTGTTCACCGGTGAAACAGGAGGAGCTAACTAGGTTATGTGGCCCCGAGGCAGTATCCAAACTGGAGAGCAAGAGCATCATCATTCCACAACTTCAATCCCCCGGAAATGAACATGACAATTGAGCGTTGGTTCAGATCTTCAAATGACTTGTATTGCTGGCGAATGTTATGATCTCTCTATTATTTTAATTAGGTAAAGAGTGTTGGATTCCCTGCTAATGTATACTACCCTATAAAATTAGTTGTAACTGTAACATTCAACGTACGTACAGAAACAGAATTCTAACAGCTCTCCCTGATTTTGTGTTCTTTGTGGTAAATAGTTGTAGGAAACGGTAGAGTGAAATAGAAGAATATTTAGGTGGTTCTTGAATCTGCCTCCCCATTTTATGTGGTCCCTTTCATAGTCACATGCAACGGGTGAATCTCATTGGGTGTTAGGCATTAAACGGGGTGTTTTCATTTTTACCCAAATTAAATATGTAATTTTTTATTTATCCAATTCTTCACAACATTTCACAATTACTCATATCTAAAACTAACTTTTCATTCTATACCTATTTTGACTTTTAATTAAAATAA
>JAOXNR010000001.1:20066827-20092655 GCA_028571225.1 Parsonsia alboflavescens | reverse complement strand
GATGAGTCCTTTATTTTATACTGATTTGGTTTGATTGTTAGTGTGAAAATTAACCCTTTCAACTTACAAGAAAATCAAATCATCTAATAAAACATAAAAGATTTTTCCAATTAAAACACAGAGGACTGGAAAAGACCTACCAGCTTATGACAAGGATTAAATTGAAGGTACCCTAAAAAGGTGTTCTTTGGCGCTGAGGAGATGCCAACTCTAAAGAAGCTCCTAAAGAGCTCCAAGGAAACTGGAACTCGGAAAAGATAGCAGTTCGGGATGAACTTAACTACTGCTCGGAAAGAATTTGGGACAAGCTAGGTAATGGGAAACCCCCAAAAATAAGCAATATCTAGAAACAAAGGGTGTAGATAGGGTAGAAGAATACCCCTTCTGAAGTTGGCAAAATGAAGGACTATGTGTAACTCACATAGACTACAAGGGCACTCACCCTCTTCAACATCGACAAGTCCTCTTTCCCCACTGATTTAAAAAATCTCAATGGGTCCTGATGAAGAAGACATGGAGAAGACCTCTAATTCGGAAGGCTAGTAAACCTTACTTTTTACTGGGAGAGCTCTTACAGAAATCGAGGGAAAATAAAAAACCCTGTTCTCCAGTTTAACAGGGGGAAAGACGCTCTAATTCTACAAAATGAAGAAAGGAAGTGCAAGATGCAGAGGATGTGGGAGACATTTTTTGAATCAGGAAGTTGAAGAGATGATATTTTTCTAGAAAGCAATTAAAGGAAAAGAAAACTCACTCGTTTAAAAATTCCTCGGAGAATTAACGGGAGAGTTGTTCTAGGCTCTGAGTCACTTGCTTCATGGTGAAAGAAAAGAAATTCGAGATGAAGAGTAGTAGATATTGCAGAAAGAAAGCGCTATAAAATAAAGCTCTCGCAACCTCTGAAAGAGTTTAGGTAAGTCCTAAAATCTTCAAAGGACTCCTAATTTATATGAGGTAAGGAGTCCCTTCGATAGCTGAAAAGGATCTGGAAAGCCAGGAACAGAGGCAACTACCAAAAACGAATGAGGCACGTCTTCTCCAAAAAATAGTCATTACAAAGAAAACGGTGCGACAGAGGTCGCGCCTTAAAGATGGTAATTTAGGTGCCACCACCTTTGAGCTTGTTGGGCCTAAAGGCGGGTAATAATGATAGAAACTAGTAATTTAACCTAAACGGGCACAACTCGGACAAGTCAACCCAATTGGGTTAAAAGCCCTAACCTCAATATCTGAAAGTCAGACTCACAAGATAACAACGAAAGGTGGGCAGGGACCTCCTACCACTGACCTTCCAGGTTAGTGACCTCAAACATGAGCTCAGGAGAGGTCTCACTAGACCACGACCTTCATCTCGGTAAGCTCCAATCCATCTCATACATTTTCCATGCCGCGATCGACTGTGCGAAACTTCTAACACCTTCCTAGAGTTTTTAATCACTTGGTGCGACCTCCCAGAAGAGATAGTCTAGACCTTTGACGTCCACGGGTAGGTCGCGAAATTGGTCCAAAGGTCGTTAGTGAGCTTGTAGCTCTCGACCAGAGACGTGCATGGCAAGATATCCAAACCTAGGGAAACTCCACGATACTAGGAGCAATTGGCTGGATATCATATGATCTCACAATTATTCTAATTGCCTACTGTCACGTAATAGAAGAGCCCTAATCAAAGAGGTACTGGCTTCATTTTAATACATAATCAAACAGTCGAATGATGAGGATGAACAAGGATAGTGTTTTTTTGGAGTTAATTACATAAGATTACTATCTCAAAATGCTAACTTAGGCATCGGAGCTCTTTCCTGGGCAATAGCTCACTCTGGTGACCTATTTCCTTTTTTCTCAGGTTGTGATCATAGGTGTCATTGCAGTTCAGGGTGACCTAGAGGCTACTTTTGAGCTCCATCAATTAAGCTTTTGGAATTGGCTGGAACTGAAGGTTAAGGATAAGCAAATTTATAATATGAGAGAATAGACAAGTTAAAAAATTAAGGCCAAAACTGATGTGATTCTTGATGGGTGATGGTTTTCAGGGTACTCTCAAAAATCAATCAAAAGAAAAGAACAACTCATCAAAGGTACAACGGAGATTAGATTGACCTTTGTTGGTAATTCAACAACAACCTATCTCTTGATTTGGTAGACAATTCAATACGTCACCCCAAAGTGATTGAATGCCCTAAACGAAGTGGCTCAAGAACCCTACGAAGAACTTACAAGAACACTCATGAAAGATTATGTTTGATCTTTAAAATTCATCACTCAAAAGAGATTACATGTTTGTGGGTTGTTTTGTCTTTCAAACATAAAGAACTACAGATATTCCCAAAGCCCTATATTAATCTAATAATTCATGGGTAGGATAATTAGACATAAGTACCCATAATGCATAACCAAAAAAACATGAGAAACCAAAGAAAATTGCAGGAAAAATCAAACAAGGTCGGCTGACTCGGTACTTATGAAGGTTCTGCGGGTGCACCAGATTGCCACTGGAATGAAACCCAAATTGTGCAGCTGTTGCACTAGCACTGGATGGTCCTTAGTCAGTCCCAGATGCTTTGTAATCCAGTCTTGCTTCTTCTTCTTTCTCCCTTTGTTTCATGCCTTGTCTTGGCTTCAATTTGCACTCTTTGCAGAATAGAATGCGGGTCTTCTAGGAACATTCCCAAGCCTTCAAACTCCTCAAATGAGTCCTAAACTTTGATTATAATCCAAGGCTCTTCAACTTGGTCTTCATCTACAAGTATAACTTCATGAAACATGGCTTCATCTTCAAGTAGATCTTCCTTGATTTACTTCAATGCTATCCTTTCCTTCTTGATCCTTGAATCCATATTCTTGAATTTGAAATACAAGTCTTTTTAAAGGAATATCATTGCATAGAGCTTGTAGCCATACAGGACATCACATGAGGGACCATCTTTAGAAGGTAACCATGAGCTCTCATAATTGAAGAATATGTCTTTATAAGTATATTTTCTTCCATGAATTTTTTCTCCCTTGAATTCTTCCATATATGACTTCCTTGACAATTCCATTACAGATGTGCTTGCGCCTTGATCCCTAAAATTCCCCTCACCTCAAGAGGATTCATCCTCAAAGTCCCGAAGTCCCACAGAGAGAAGAGAATGATCACTAACATGGATTGAAGAATCAAAAGGATACTTACCTCTTAATTCCTAGTTATCCGTCAAGGAAGTGATGACTTGACAATGCTTTACCATACCCTTCTTTAATGGTGGTGGTCTCTCCTTTATTGATATGTATTCCATTTCCACTATAAGAAACTCAATAGACGAAAGACATAGATAAGGAATACAAACTCATTAAGGTAACAAGGAAAACAAATTCTATTATTCAAAGTTCTTACCAAAACCCCTAGTGGTTGATGTCCCCATAAAGCATCGCATAAAGGTTCTCTAAATTTTGAATTTAATGACATTAAGCTCAAGAAACAATCCCTTAGCATAACATATACATGCCCTCCATCAAAAACATCAAACACGTGTATGAAATCAATAAGAAAATACCCTTCACATATGCTAGAAATCATCAATTCATCAAGATGGACATCATTATGCTCTTTCCGAAACAGGGGATTTTTCAAATACTTCCAAAATCCCAACACATCTCTATTCATGGCACAAAATATAAACCATATCATCATGTATTTCCACCAAACAGGCCAAATAGAGATTAAACTCATAGTAAACAAATTGTTTTTATCAACATCACTAGAGATCAAATTCTCATCATGACATTGACATACTTTTTCACAAGAATTCAACAAGTATTCACCAATGATCATAAGCTTCCTTTTCATATGTAGTCCTAACACATGCTTTCTAAACAAGATATCAAAGACTCTAGGACCATCATATCTCACAACAACTTCAGGATTCTCAAGATTCAACAACTCAAAGAGTTCATCTTGCTTGGAATAATTAAGAACACAAGAAGTATCTATTCTAAGGATATTATCATGAGCATCACAAGCTTTGAATCTAAGAATCATAAGAAGAAATAAAATCCATACCTTCATGTTGGTATCAAGATCACGAAGCTTCACAACTTCAACTAAAGTAAGCACCTCAATATGACATGTTTCATCACAATTTCTCAACAAATAATGATTCTCAAAAAGCACAAACTCACTTTTCTTAGGAATCAAAATGAAGTACATCTCAAACAAGATGATAGGGAATTTAGAATCCACTTTGAGTATGCACATTATTCCACAAAGATATAAATTGTTATCAAGAATTGCAACATCAAAGATCCACAAAACTCGATCATCTAAGACAAACTTTGTTACTCTTTTCATGTAAGTCCAAAAGGAGTGTTCCCTCACACATTTCAAGCAATTCAAGTCATAAGAGGATAACTCTAGGCTATTTTCATGAATTCCAATGACCAATAAGTCACATATAGCATCCTTAGGCATAAACAAAGCGTTATCTCTTATCAAAGAATTAATATGCTTGAAGAATCAACCATATATAACTTGTCTAGAAACATTAGGCACCTAGTCACGAGCATGCGCTTTCACAAACAATTCCCTAACAAGCTTAAGATCTAGCATTTTATTCAAGAAACTCTTAGAGACATTCAAAGTTCTTCCACATGCTTCATTTACAATTCTGCAATCAAATTCTTGTAGTCATGACTCCTTAACAACTTCAAAATCCATAAAAGCTGTCACAAGACTTATAGAAGTAGAAGACATGCTTTCTCTAATCAAGGAATCACTATGCTCAAGAATTTCACAAATAGAAACTTGCTCATGAACATCACAAGCATTTCCACAACCATGCTTAGCCTTAGAAATCATGTTCATGCTTAAGATTCAACGTTCTATCACGAAGAGTAGAGATAGGAGTGTACCAGTTTAACATAACATTCATCTTCTTCTTGTCATTGTCTTCCTTCAACTTGTTTTAGCCTTCAAATATCTTAAATTTTGGCACCAAAACACTAGCAAAAAAGTGGTCAATGTTAGAAATGGGTATTGAAATCTCCTTGTTCATCTTGAAGATCAAGGCACTCTCATTTTCTCTTTCTTTCTCATAAGCATTTTCATTTTCTTCACTCAAATCTTTTCTTTCAATGACACTCGATTCTTTTTCAATCACAATCTCATTTTTCATCTCTATTTTCCTCCCAAGAACTTTTTCAATGTGAAGCTCTCCCATTTCTATTCTCTCTAGTTCTTTTTCTCTCTCATTTTTCACAGTGGGAATCTCTTCTTTCACTTCATGGGACTCTCCTCCATCAGTTTTCACTTGTATATGTTGAGCTTCGAATTCAACAAGTGTTACATGATCATTTTCTCCCATAGCTTCACATGAGAACTTTGGAACTTGCTCATTTCCAACAATTTCTTGAAGACCCATTTCACCTTTAACTTCATTGGAGGTTGAGGAGACTTCATTTTTAGGCTCCAAGCTCTCCCATGTTGGGTAATAAGAAGTTTTGTACCCCATATTCATTGCACTTAGTTGATGAAGAAGTGACATGACTTGAGCTTTCATAAAATCTTCCATTTGATGACTTCTTTTTCTCCAAGTTTCTTTCAACTTGGATGGCCATTTGTACCATTTCCTCAAGATCAGCGAAAAGGTGTGGTTCTACTCTTTCTTCAATCTCCTTTCTCAACCCTTGGAGAAATATAGCTATTGAAGCTTCTCTATCCTTTTTAATGTTAGTTAACTTCATGGCTAACTCCATTAGTTTCAAGTAGTCCCCAACACTCTAGGAGCCTTGAGTAGTGGATATGTATCTATCCCTCCTAGGCCTCTCCTCAACTACTTCAAAATCATAATAGTCATCATGATTTACTTGTTGTCTCCTTCTTCCAACTCTTCCATTTGGCACATACTCCTTAGGACAACAAGGTTGATATTCATCTCTCCTTTCTCCTTCTTGCACATGTCTTCTAGGAGTTTTAGATTGGATCTTATCTACCCTTCTTTCAAAGTTATCAACTCTAGAGTTCAAGTCCTTCCTCATCTCTTTCATGCTGTTTAATATTTCACTTGACCTTTATTCGTTTCATGAAATTGTTCCAACAAGTATTCATGTCATTCCTTTCAACTTGTGATGTAGAAGATGCTCCTCTTGTAATGTTGTAGCTATAAGAAAGAAAACACAAAAATAGGGAATTTGTACATGTCCCTATCAATCACTAGTGTTTGTCACTCAATTTGGCTTTTAATCACTTAATTAAGCTCACCCTCTTTTCATTGTTCAAGTTCTTAAACAACTTACAAGCACATTGCAAATCACTTAGGCAAGAATACCAAATGATCCACAAATTCAACCAATTGATGATCACCAAGCAAGAACCAAGAGAATAGAGTTTCAAAGAAATAAGGTCAATCAACTCAAGGCAAATGATCAAACATTTAGAATCCAAGAAAATAGAAGATAGACATTTCATCAAACACCTTGAGGTCAAAGATTGTGATCTCAAATTTGCATATGTAATTCAAAGCCTTTGATCTCAAATTTGCATAAATAATAGGAAATTCAGTCCCAACTCATCAACAATTCAATCTCTACCCAATACTAGATCAATAGCACAAGAGATATGAACTTGAATTCAACAAACCTAATGATTTTCCACTCTTTTTTTGGCACCTCTGTGCAGAATCTCTTTGATGCTTTTTTTGAGCTTTTCTTTCATAGAGAAAGATGATAGAAGTAGAAACTCCAAACATATAGAATTAGCCCTTGTTTTTGGCTTTAGGCTTAATTCCCACAATCATGAAGAGAACACAAGAGAAGAACTAAGATAAATATAAAGAACAAAACACAAATCACATAGGATCATAAGATTTCAAAGAAAAAAAAAAATGATCTTAACACTTAATACAAGAAAGCAAGTAAAGAAAGGCAAACCTTTGATGAAAACCTGGCTCTAATACCAAAATATGATGTAATTCTTGATGGATGAAGGTTTTTAGGGTTCATACATTCAAAAATCAATCAAAAGTTTTTCTCAACTCAGAATTCCTTGAGAAAGAGATTAAGATAGGCGAACATTTGCCTTCCAAGATCAAAAGAAAACAAGTTGATTCCCTTTAAGAATACCTGAAAGTCTTTGCCTAGCAACCTCTCGACCTCAAAGGAATTAATAGACTGATAGTGGAGCATAAGGTCAGGCTAAGACTCGGAGTCAAACCAATAAAGGAAAAGAAAAAAGTTTTTGCCCTAGAAAGAAATAAGGTTATAGCTTGAGAAGTCCAAGCTCTTCAGGGCGTTGGGATTTTGAAGGAGCCAGAATGGCTTGCCAATCCAATGGTTATACCAAAAAAGGAACGGATATAGAGGGTGTGTGTGGATTTCACCACACTAAACAAACATTGTCAGAAAGACTTATACCCTCTCCCGAGTATTGATCAAATGGTGGACTCAATAGTTGGTTACCAATGGTTGTGCTTCTTAGATGCCTACAAGAGGTATCATCAAATTCCAATGGCACTGGAAGACATGGAAAAGACCTCAATCATTACAGAGGTCGGAGACCTACTATTATACCTAGATGCCATTTGGTTTGAAGAATGCAGGGGCAGAATTTCAACAGGCCATGCCTAAGGTCTTTAGGAAATAGCCAGGGAGGAACATTGAGGTCTATGTGGATGACATTGTGATTAAGTCTAAAACCTCAGAAGACTTCATTGAAGATATAAGGGAGATTTTTCAGCTGCTAAAAGCTACTCACATGCTCAATTCTGAAAAGTGCACCTTTGGAGTTTCAATAGGAAAATTCTTGAGTTTCATGATATTAGAACAAGGCATGGATGCCAACCATGATAAGATAAAATCCCTCCTGGACATGTAACCTCCCAAGAACATTAAGGCAGTCCAGAGTTTAACGGGGAAGATGATAGCATTAGGACGCTTTATCAGCAAGATAGCTAAAAAAGGAGAGAAGTTTTATGACATCCTGAAGAAACTCAAAGATTTCTAGTGGATAGAGGATTGCCAAACGACTTTCAACAAGCTAAATGAATAACTGGGATGATCCCCACAACTTGTCTCCCCAAGATCGGGAGAAAAACTCTTGATGTACCTAATTGCAACAGATAAGGCAATCAGCTTGGTGTTGCTAGTAGAAAGGTCAAGTTTACAATTTCCAGTGTATTATGTAAATTGTTTGCTCCGGGTCCTGAAGTTAGATATTCAGACCTCGAGAAATTCTTGTACCTTATTGTTATCACTTCACGGAAGCTTAAGCCCTATTTTGAAGTTTACCCAATAAGAGTATTGACCAATCTGCCACTAAAACAAGCTCTGGCAAAACCCAAGCTGTCGAACAAGACGATGAAATGGTCGCTTGAACTCTTAGGATATCAAATTGATTTTGAGTGGAGGAAACCCATCAAGGCTCAAACTCCCTCGGTCTTTGTAGAAGCATGCACAAGAATTCCACTAGAGCTCGCTAACACTTGTGAAATTAATGTATGGATCATGTACACAGATGGTTCCACTAAAAAGGAAATTTCAAACGCAGGAATTATATTGATCAGCCAAGAGGGAGTGAAAATCCCTTTCTCTATGAAATACAATTTCCCAACCCCGAATAATGAATCTAAATATGAAGCTCTCTTAGTAGGTCTAAGACTCATAAGCGCTTTAAAAGTGCAAAAACTGCATGCCAAAACTGATTCACAAGTTATAGCCAACCAGGTCGTTGGAGAATACGAAGCTAGGGAAGAAAACATGATTAAATAACTCAAACAAGTAAGAGATATAACATCAAAACTTAAGTATTTCCTTATTGAACAAATACCTAGTGAGCAAAATTCAGAGACTAACACACTATCTAAGGTCTATTGGGAGCTCGTTGGAACCAAAGCCAAGCTATTGGTCGAACAGTTATGTTCTCCAAGCATAGACCAAGAAAAAAACTTGGTTATAGAGGATCAAGCAGACGGGAGATACCCAATCCACAAGTTCCTTAAGGATGGTGACCAAGCAAAATGCCAAAGAAGCTCACCAAATTTGAAAATGGGCACCTCGCTATGTCCTGATTAGAGATGATGAAGTGTACAGAAGGTCATACACATGGTCGTTGCTCAAATGCCTAAGTAAGGGAGAAGGATAATATGTCATTGCAGAAATGCATAGTGGAATATATGGATCACACATAGGAGCCAAAATTGTCTAGAAAATAATACTAAAGATGGGTTATTATTGGCCTTTGATGATCTTAGATATTGAAGATGCCATTCAGAAATTCACGAGTGATGCAGAGCTGGCCTAGGAAGATATTCAGGAGGGCCCAAACAGGTCCAAGAGGCTACAGGAGAAGTTTCAAGGCAATCGGAGTTGATCGGAAAAGTTTTTGGGGTCGAAACGTAAAAACTGAAAGTTGTGGGAGTGTCAAAATGGGCTCAAATTTGACTGGTCGATCCGGGGCGATCCAGGGAGTAATACTCACTCCTATGCTATGACCAAAGCCGTTTTTTGGCTATCCGGGGTCATCTGGATGGACTTTTGTGCCTTTTTCTAGTTTTCCGTAATTTCTAGAAATTTTTGGGGTCTTTTCATAATTTTTCCTACTTTCGGTTTAGAGTTTATTTATTGCTGTTTTTGTTTGAGTTTCGGCAGACTTTGATGTTTTTGAAGCTTTGAGTTTTCTCATTCAATAAAATTCGATTATCATAATGTCTTAAGAATATTGTCGTTTTATTCTTGATTCGCCCTTTCCTGTAAAGGACTTTCGAGTGAAGTTGATTGCAGTTTAGGTTCTGTTTTCCCACCATAGTTTCCATTTTGAGTCAACGAGCTGCCAATTGCATGGAAATAAGTCACATGTACTGCCTACAAAGTATCAATCTATCAACACGTCTGTTCCATTCGATATTTGGGGTATCGACATGTTAGGACCTCTCCCAAAAGAAGTGGGGGGGTGTTCAATTCCTGATTATGGCAATAGAATACTTCACCAGATGGGTCGAAGCAGAGCCAATGATAATAATTTCTTCACCAAAGGTACAATCCTTTATATGGAAAAACATTGTATGCATGTTCGGGGTTCCTCGAGCCATCATCTCAGACAATGGAAGACAATTTGTTGGTGATCTATTCAAAGCTATAGAATAGAGATTAACCTCTATAGCTCATCCTCAAGTGAACAGATTAGCTAAGTTCAAGAATAGAACAATTCTTGAAGGTCTCAAGAAAATGCTTACCAAGCTCAAGAAGGAAAGTCTTAAGCTTTCCTGGCCAAAAGAAATTCCATGCATACTATGGGCTTACAGAACCACAGCTAGGAAAGTTACTAGAGAAACACCATTCAACCTATGTTTAGGTGTAGAAGTTATAATGCCGGTAGAGGTCAGAATGCAGTCCTTGAGATTGACTGAATACAATTCAATCTTAAACGAGGGGGAGAGAAGGGTAGACCTCAACCTTCTTGAAGAAGTCAGACATAAAGCTATGGAAGCTGACAGAAGGTATAAAAAGCAAATTACAAATTTTGTCAACAAGAAGGTGAATGAGAAGCATTTCACCGCTGGGGAAATGGTCCTCAAGAGGTCGAATATTGGAAAGCAAGGACGACTGACAAAGTTACAAGAAAGTTGGGAAGGACCTTACATAATCCAAGATGTTCACAAAGAAGGAAGCTAGAAGCTCACTGATCTCACAGGAAGACAACTCCGAAGACCTTGGAATATGAAAACTCCAGTGACCTATTCAGATTTTTATCTTTATAAGGGCACATCAAATTTCAGAGACCTAAATAAAAGTTAAGTTTGCAGAACTTATTGAGATCTTAATTCTTCTTATTTGCATAAAGTTCCAAAACCAGTTAAGTTTGCTATGCAAGTTTTTAAGTGTTGGAACAAAAACACACACTTCAAGACAATTGTCTAATCCCCATATGAAGAAATAGGTCACAAACAGACCTCTTGATATATTTAGTGCAAAAGGAAAAGAAGAAATATAAGCTCAAAAGATGAACATTGTATTAGTTACATGGCACAAAGTAAGAAAAAGAAAGACAATACAAAATCCTATCCTATTATAGGTCAGTCTTCATCTTCATCTTCTGGATCCTCCAGTGAGCTTGGCTGGGCTTTGTTGTCGACAGTTCTCTCTTGATCAATGACTTCCAAGAGACCTGTGGGATAATCAGTAATGTTCTCAAATGAAGGTCTACTCAAAGGATAGACTAATTGCTTAGGAGAGATTGAGTGTCTCATTGAAATCAATATGTTGGGGATGAAAAGGATAATATTTAATCAAGTCTCTAACTATGGATAATTTTACCTTGAGGAGCAAAAAATGCCAAAGGGGGAAGGTCGATGACAACCTTCTCAGTGGTTAGAGCTTTTTCGGGTTGGACTAAAGGACCTTTCCCTTCATTAAAAGGACCTTCACCGGATTGTCTAACCTTAGCCAAGGCCTCGATGGCAAGGACCTCTTCCTGAGAGTTTAGAGCTTGCTCCTCATGCTCCCAAGGACAAGGGGCTACTGCATTTGGATTATACAGTCCCTCATTGATATCTAGATCAGTCTTCAAGAAGCCATTAAGCTCGTGAAGCCTGTCGATTACAACGACATAACACTCGAACAGCTGAGGTCGAAGAATGGATTCCACATAGGACTGGAAGGTAAGGATCTCCTCGAGCTTGGATGAGGACAAGCTGCCGTCCTCCTCGCAGATAGTGCTAAAGTCCTTTAGCTAAGCCTCGAGCCCATGGATTCTGTCATTTTGTTTTTTAACGAGCTTGAGTAGCTAGTTGCTCTTCTGGATGGCTTGTTTAAGGGTTGAGGCCATTACCAAATTCTCAACTCTGGCCTCAGTAGCATTTTTCTTACATTCTTCCAGACGACCACTCACAACTGCGTATGAGGAATTAGCTCTCTTGGCAGCAGCAGTGAGCTCTCCATTCTCCTTCTTAAGACAAGCATTCTTGTCCTGGAGCTTGGTGATCAAGGTGGAGAACTCTTGATCCTTCTTCACTCACTCCACTTATTTTCTCAATCGCTTACCTAAGAAGACATGATTTTGAAAAAAGAAGAAGAACGGTTAGTACTCAAAAGAATTGATATGGAAAAACTACAAGAACACAGAAATGAAGAGAACTTACCGTAGTGTGGAGAGAGGTAGTGTATCTATCTAGCTCATCGTCAATGAGCTATCTGCAAATGTCCCAATCAACAAGGGGCACGCACTCCATCAAAAAGGATTGGGAGTGTGGCCACGAGAACAGTTAGTGTGACCACTATAACAGGGAGTTTGAAGACCCACATTGCAGTAGTCTCATCAGAATGAGAGACCAAGGAAAAACTCCCTAGCCTCTTAAGGTCTCCACAACCTCTTCAACAGCTCAGCCACTAAAGTCTAACTCTTGCTTTTTGGCTGTGAGAGCTTTCCCCTTCCCAAAAGAGGTTGGGGGCAGCTCCTTCCCTTGCTGGGTGGATTAGAGGGAGGGAGAATCAGAAATCACTATCTTTGCGGGCCGCTCAAATGCCCACAAGGACACTGCATTGGCATTCCTTTTCATGGCGATCCGAGTCCAGTTTACCATTATCACCTTTTTGGTCTGGAATTGGGAATTGGGAATCTTGAAAGAGGATTCCACAGAGGTTGAAGTTGCAGTCGAAGCAGCAAAAGAAGCACCCGCAATGTCCTTAGGGCGGTTGGAGAGAGCTCGGAAAGATAGCGACCTTCCTTGTTGTCCTTGTTGTGAGAGAGAGGAGGAATTCAACAACCATGTAGTCCTCATTGCTGTCAAAACAAGGAAAGAAAGATATGCTAGCATACAAAAAGCTAAAGGAAATTTATTGAAAATTGAAAAATGAAGAAATTTCCTACCAATGGGAAGAATTCCCATAGTTCTCCTAAGAGGAGGGAGGTTGCAATCTGTTGGACTTTCCAATCCAGCAGAACGAAAGAAAGGAACAGGAAAGACTAGCTAAGTCGACCCGACCTTCTTAACATCAGAAATAGCAAGTAGAGGCGAAGAATTCTATCCCTCTCTTGCTCTCCGGACAGAGTAGAGAGGTCGTTATAAAGAGTTTTATTAAGATTAAAGCCTAAGTAGGGCTTGGCCAGACTAGATTTTGAGGAAGTTTGGTGAAAAGAAAGAGTCCTTCCAAGGTCTGCCTAATGATTGGAAGGGGCCTAGAAGCCTATGCATATTGTTGAATTGGAGGCACCCCAAACTAGTCTTGCCCGGGGTTTTAGAGATATTGACCTTGAAGAAGCACCTAAAAAGGTCCAAAGAAACTGGAACTCTATAAAGGTTGCATGTCACTATGAATCCAATAATGGTTCACACAACATTTGGAACGAGCTGTGCTAGGGGAAAGTTCTAAAAATAGACTATATCAAAGAATAGGGGATGCAAGTTTGGCAAGACTATGCCCCTCCCCCCCCCCTCAGGTTGGTCACGTGAAGGACTATGTGTCCAACATGTCGACTGTTGGGATGCTTGGATTCCCGAGCGACTACTATGTCTTCTCTGTTTAAAACCTTCTCCCCACTAATCTGAAAAATCTCCGAGGGACCCAATGAGGAGGAAATTGAGAAGACCTCTAGTTTAAAGTGATTATAGACTTTCCTCTTAACTTGAGAAGCCCCTACAATAATGGGAGGCAGGTAATATACTTCGTTATCAGGATTTGTAGAGAGGAGAGCCTTAGAAATCCCTTCGGTGCGAAGGGAAGGGGTGCTAGATGAAGATGATAGGGTAAAGGATTCAGAAGACATTTTTTCCAAGAAAGGTGAGAAGATGGAAATTATCTAAAAAAAGTAAAGAGAGAAAAGAAAACTCACTCGTTGGTTCTTGAAAATCTATAAGGAGAAGTGTTTTAACTTTAGAAAATTCATCGGACAGAAAGAAAATTGATTTCAAGAAGGTAGCAGCTCGTGTTAGTATTGTAAGGAAGAAATTATGTTTGTAGAGAAGAGTTTTTGGTAAATCCTAAACTCTTCAATGCTTCCTAATTTATATACGAGAGGGAGTCCTTTGGATTTCTAGAAAAGATCTGGTACACATTGAGGCAACTGTTAAAAATTGATAAGGCACGTCACCTTCGAAATTAACCATTACAGAAAACGGCGCGACCCTTCAGAGGTTGGGACTTAAAGATGGTAATTTAGGCACCATAACCTTCGAGCTCTCTAGGCCTAAAGGAGGGTAATTATGGGAGAAACGGGAACGACGCAGATGAATCGATCCAAATGGACCCAAGTACCGATCCAAATGCCTAAAAGTCCGAATCACAAGATAAGAGGAAAGGAGGGTAGCAACCTCTTCCCACCGACCTTCCAGGTCAGCGACCTTAAAATGAGCTTAGAAGAGGTCTCACCGGACCATGATCTTCGACCCGGTGGGCTCTAATCCATCTCATACATCTTGCATGCTATGACTAAATGTCTACGACTCTTAACATACTCTATGAACCTATAATCACTCATCGTGACCATCTAAGAGGGATATTTGAGCAATTCGACATTCACAGGTAGGTCGCGAAGTTGGTTTAAAGGTTGTTAACAAGCTTGTAGGTCTCGACCAAAGACGTGCATGACAAGCTGTTGTCACGCAAGGAAATTTATTCAACCAATGCCGATTGCCACACCTAGTTTCGAGCCAATCCTTCTTTGTCCTGATCAAATTAGTTATCTATTCTGCCCAGCACGGGTTCGTGCTCTGGTTGCTGGACCTGTTCTTCTCTATTTCTCTATTTTGAGTCTTCTTCCCTCCAAATTTGATATCCAAGTTTTCCTTGATGTAAAACAATATTGTATTAACTTTGAATTCATCTTTAATAATCTTGGAGTTTCAAGTTTCAAATTGAACCAATTCTTTTTCTTGTTCTTGAACCAATTGAATTAATGAAAATTCTTGATCGCATTTGTCCTTGAATGGATAATTAAATCTTCACTTCGAGCACTTTCATGGACTCTATCAACTAGTCATTGCACTAGTGACTGGACCGGTCCTTTACTGTCCAACACTCATCTCTCTCCTTTTGGTATGTTTCATTGGCCTTCTAGTTTCTACCTTCATAAGCCTTTTGTGAGTGATTTCCCTTGATCCCGAAGCCATAATCCTCTCTTGAATTCATCTGTTTATTTTCTTCGAAGATTTGAATTGAGTACATGGTTCATCGCTTTAAATCTTCCATTTCTTTTGCAAGTTTAATCTTTTAGTAACATGGCTTCAAAATCGAATTATTCTTCCCTGTATTGAACAAATGCTATCAAAGCCTTCTTCATTCTTGACACCCTTATCCTAGTGATTGGTCTCGATAACATTAACTGCATTTAGTTTTTGCATGTTTATAGCTCGTGCAAGTCTTAGACCTACTAATAATGCTTCATATTCAATCTCATTATTCAAGGTTGGCAAATTGTACATCAGAGCATAAGGGATTCTTACTCCCTTAGGACTTATTAGTATTATTCCTACACTTGAATTATCTATTTCAATTGAACCGTCAATGTACATAGTCCATACATTTGATTCATGAGCTTCAGTGAAAGGTCTACTGGAGCTCTAGTGCATTCTTCTACGAAGTTGGAAAAAACTTGAGCATTGATTGCTTTCCTGTGTTTGAAGCCTATCTCATATCCAAAGAGCTCTAGTTCCCATTTCATTGTTCTTCCAAATGATTCTGGCTCTGCAAGAGCTTGTCTCAGTGGTAGATTACTCAATACATTAACTAGGTAAGCTTCAAAATAGAAATTTCCTTGATGTGATATCAATGAGGTATAGAAAATTTTCAAGGTCAAAGTATCTAATCTCAAGACCTCTTAACAAGCGACTTACATGATAGACAGGAAATTGAAGACCTAATCTTTCCACTAAAGGCACATTACTCACAGCCTTTTCAGTCCTCCTCCAAGTCTTGGAGAAACAAGTTGTGGAAGTCTCCCCAGAAATTCTTTCAAGTTCATAAAGGTTGCTTGGCAATCTTCTGACCATTGAAAACCCGTTGGCTTCTTCAGTAGGTCGTAGAATTTTTCTCCTTTGTCTACCATTTTGCTACTGAAACCACTCAAAGCTGCCATCTTTCTGGTAAGACTTTGGACCTCTTTGATGCTTCTACTAGGTTCCATGTCAAAAAGTTCCTTTAATTTTTCAGGATTTATTTCAATCCCTCTCTCTGACATCATGAAGCCTAGAAATTTACTAGCTGATACTCCAAATGTACACTTTTTTTGATTTAGCTTCATGTGTGCGACATTTAGTGTCTGAAAGGTCTTTTTGATGTCATCAATAAAGTTCTATGAAGTCTTTGACTTGATGACTATGTCATCAACATAAACCTCAATATTTCTTCCCAATTGCTACTTGAAGACCTTGTGCATAGCTCTTTAGAACTCTGCTCTTTTAACCCAAATGACATTTTAGTCTAACAGTAAGCCTCGATCTCTATTATGCAAGATTTCTTTTCCATGTCTTCCAATGCCAAGTGTCTAGAAAACATAAGCTTTGGTAACCTGATATTGAGTCCACCATTTGATCAATGTTCGGAAGTGGGTAAGAGTCCTTCTAACAATATTTGTCAAGTGTGGTAAAGTCTACACACATTCTCCATGATCCTTATTTCTTTGGTACCACCACTGGATTAGCTAGCCATTCAAGGTGCGAAACTTCTCTTAATATCCCTCATCTTGAAGAGTTTGAATTTCTCAAGCTATGACTTTATTTCTTTCTGGAGCAAAAGTTCTCCTTTTCTGTTTGACTGGCTTGACTCCTGGCCATAGTTCGACCTTATGCTCTGGAATGTTTTTATTCAATTCCCTTGAGGTTTGAGGGATTCCATGCAAAGACTTTGAGGTCTTCTTAAAGAGAATCTACCAGCTTTCCTTTGATTTTAGTTGGAAGTAATTCTCCAGTCATGATTCCTTTTTTTGGGAACTCTGGATTGTGGTAGACTCACTCCCCTTTCCCGGCTGCTTTAATCCTTGACTTTTCATCCTCTAAAGGTAGGTCAATGAAATCAACCTTAGAGGTCTCTACATTGTCGCTAGGACTTGTTATGTCTCTTTTTGTGAGCTAATATTTTGAAGCCACCTCTCGGTCACCTTCCAAATAATCCATGTATCCTCGACCTGTATTTTCATACAGTATTGCAAGAGGGAAATTTTAGCTCGTAGATCCATCACCCCTTTTCTTTCAAGGATTTCATTGTAGGTCCCAAAAGCATCTACCACAAGCCAATCAATGACCTCTGTGATTCTTTTGTCATTCACATTGATTGGTGTCGGGACTTTAAGGATACCTTCAGCGTAGGTCGTGCTCTAAAACTTATAAGTGCGGTGTTTGACCTCAACACCAAGATTTACTGCACTCCCTGTATCCACCAAGATTTTTCGGACTAGGAAGTAGCCTATCTAGAAAGACATTGTCAGTGGATCATTATCCGCTTCTTAAGCTCCCTTAGACCCCCTCTCTGTTGTGTTGATCTCTCCCATAGGAGGTAGTTGGGTGCTTCAAGAGGTCATGAGTTAATAGGACTTATAGTTTTTGAAAGAAATTTTTATAATTGACCTTCTTTGATCAATCTCTTGATCTCTCTTTTAAGATCCAAACAATCTTCGGTGATGTGACCATCATCTCTGTGATATTGACATAACTTGTTTATGTCTCATTTTCCAATTGGAGACTTGAGAGATCTCGAGGGCTTCAAGATCCCTTTCTTCTCCATGGCTATGAGGACTTCAATGCGAGAGGTCGTTAGAAGAGTTGTCACGAGATCTAGAATCAATCTCCTTTTCTTTTCTAGAGGTCCTCCTTTGGAGAAAGTCCTTTGAAAAAATGGGTTTTGGTTTCCAAGGATAAAAATTTGGGTTATTATTAACCTGAATTCCTTTGTCTCGATTATCAATTAGGCGTGAAAAATGGGTGTTAGAGTGTATTGACAAAAACACCCTTGGTCATAGACTACAAAAACTTGAAAAACTCAATTTTTTATCAAAATGATCAATTGCACCAAAAACAAATTGTCGAAGGATAAAAACACAAGAAATAAAAATTTATGTATGAGAATGACAATCTATAAATAATTGATAAATGTAAAACAAAAAATTTCTAATAACTAAATTACCAAATTATACATAACTAATTGATTAAATTGACAAATTTTAAATTTGAATAGTCATATTAAAAAAATGATACAACTCTCATCTCGCCTAAAATCTTTCACTAATTCTTTTCTAGTCCCTTCATTACAAAATATAAATCATTAGACATTAGTTTTAAAAAATAATGACTTATGATAAAAAAAATTTAACTAGAATGAATTATATTTATTGATTAGAACAAATCTTTTGTTAAACTCACGAATTAGCTAAAAAGCAAAACCCTCCCCTTCCAAGGCGGCAAAACTATCACATCACTTCCCAATTCCGACCTCAGTGGAGAAGGAAAACAAACCATGAACATGAACAAAACCACTCCATCTCTCTAGGCAACTATCACCTTACTCCCCAATTCAGACCCTTCTCTTTGGCCGAAAACACATTTGTTCCAGGTGCTGCGGTGTGAGAAAATGGCGGACATGGACTTAGACGACCTGGATGCTTCGAAACCGGCTCCGATTCGTTCCTCTCGGTACGCTCCCAAGGGCTCGAAAATCAAGCCTAAAATAGAGCCTGTAGGCTCATCAGAATCCGTTGTGCAACAGTTGAAGGAATCCGATTCTATTCCCTTGACGAAAGAGGAACTCGATTCAAGAGCACCATTGTCGGTGAATTCTTTCGTCCCTGCTAAAGCCAAGAACGAAGCCTCCGCACCAAATGACGTTGTTTCTATGGAAATTGATGCTAAGCCGGAAGATCAAGGGCAGCTGAAAGACGAGGCTATGGAGTTGAATGACAATGGAGAAGATGAAGTCATCAGAGAAATTGATGTGTATTTCAATCCTTCTGTGGATACTAACTCTAAAGTGAGGCGTAATCTTTACATGCTCTGTGCTGTAATTTTTTTGTAGATTTGTTTAAAACCGGTAAATTATTTTTATTAATTTTTTTCTTTTCCTT
This sequence comes from Parsonsia alboflavescens, assembly GCA_028571225.1. NCBI lineage: Eukaryota > Viridiplantae > Streptophyta > Magnoliopsida > Gentianales > Apocynaceae > Parsonsia > Parsonsia alboflavescens. Next base: position 20,073,643 of record JAOXNR010000001.1, on the reverse strand, counting down.
TTTAATTGTTTGGGAAATTCAGTTGTATGTGTTCCAGTATCCTTTGAGGCCACTGTGGCGGCCTTATGAATTGGATGAGAGATGCGAAGAGGTGTGTTTTGAGTTTAGTTATTTGCGAACTAGAATTACTGGATATCTTTAATTATATGTAGTGCAGTAATGACAAGAAATGTATTTGGTGTGCAGGTGAGAGTGAAGCCGGGTAGTTCGGAAATAGAGATAGATTTGGCAGTTGATGTTGATTCCAAGAATTATGATCGGGATGCAGATCCTAGAGTTCTAATGGCGAAGCAGGTATTCTTTCTTTTGCATTTTGATTTGGTATGGTATAAGTTATTATGGTTGCTTTTGAATTTTGAGGGACTTTTAGTTGGAAGGCTGGTTTAACCCTCACAAAAGATGTCCTCTTAATAATTTACTTGATTTGAACCAAAGTATTAAAGATACTTTTTTCTTGATATATGGTTTCTTCACTAGTAGGATCTAATAGATTACAGTGAAAATAGAATAGGACGTGATTGCAGAATCTGCAAGATGAACATTTTTTCATACATTTAACATGCCTGTTTAATTGGGTAGGGTGCTTTTGATTCTTTGACCTGTGAGTTTCACCTATTTATCATGTACTTTTAACTAATGTGCTAAAGTGTTAAATTAATTCCTAAATGGGGATCACGGCAATGAAGGTTCTGTTTGTTTGAGCTGTTATTGTCATCATTCCAATTAATATTTATGAGTTTTTTTGGTGTCTTTGCAGATTCTTACCTCATCTTCAAAGCCTCCAATTGCAACTGGACATGCTGTTGGGGTCCTTGTGGGCAATAAGGTTTCTCTTGGTTTTGATTGAGCCATTGGCTTGTAGTTACATTTCAACTTGCTGATGTTTGTTGGCTATGTATCTGAGAGGCTTGTTTAATAATTTGTAAAACGTTATGCTTCTCTTTGTCATGCAGTTACACCTCAACCCTGTTCATGCAGTTGTACAGCTTCGACCTTCGATGCAGCACTTTATAACTGAGGGTGCAAGAAAGAAGAACAATGCAACTAAGAATCCTGAGGGTGCTGTGAAAGAGGAAGAGCTTAAGGAAGAAAAACCCATTGGGTCAGCAAAGAAACAGGTTTTCTTTGTCACTTTTCTGCTTGTTGTTGGTCAAATTGGAATACAAGTGTTTACTTTCATGTATTCAACAACCTTACTGAATGACAAGACTAAATATGGATTCAACTGCAATTCTTGAGCTGCTGGGGTCCAGTTTCTATCTCCTGTAATCAAGTGAATCATGAATATTTCAGTATTGGGAATTACTATTTGCTAATTAGGTCGTTATTTGATTAATTGGGAAGAGAGCCTTCCTGGTTATGATTGTTTTACTTGATGTCCTTATTGTTTGAAGAATTTTCTCAGATATATTATCCTACTTTCTTTTTGAGATTTTGATATGTGCTTTTTTTGGTTACTTTCATAGAATAAGCCAAATGAGCAGATCAAGGATGCTGGAGAGGTATATGATCTTTTGATCTTTAATATTTGTTCAGTATTCACAGTCTCCTTGTCATACTAGATCTCTTTCACATGCATTAATATACTTAGCCTTGAAATGGGCTTCATTTTAATATTTAATTCAGAGTTTTTCTTACTATTCTTGACCGCGTTCTTATTTTACATTGCAACCATCTTGAGGAAATTTTGCATAGTTCTTAAAACAAAATGAATCTTACCTGTCTTTCATCAAAAGAGGGCAAGCTGGCTAATCTTAAACAACTAGGAATGTTAATTTTACTTATTGAAAGAACATATGGCAAATGCTCCGTGTAACTTGGATATGACATTTAATGTGCTGGGGGCTTTACTATATTTTTTTAAGTACTATTTGTGTTTGACAACTGTCATGCAAAATGGTTAGGTTTAGTGAAGTTTTATTGATGTCAATGTGGAACTTTTTATGGTTTGAGTTAATTTATGTTCTTGATCAGAACTGCATCTTTTTATGGTGATATGCCATTTTCAGATGATCTATTTCCTTGTGTCTCTCTTTTGCTCAGTGCAGAAAATTTTCAGGAGTATCTTAATACTTGATAAATCTACTGATTAAAGAATTGAAAAATTAGTTTCATTTTCAAATTGTTCATAGTATTATTTCCGAAGTAATGGTGTTAATGCTGAAAGTGCTAATAATGGGCCAATGCAAATAGCAGATTTGAATTGGAATAATTTCATGATTCAGATCTTTTAATTTTTTAGGTGCAATATTATACACCTCTATAGACTATGGAGACTATGGAGCCATAGCAATTACTCAACATTTGACACATTGTTATGATGTATTCTAGGTTAGAGATATTCTTGGACCTTCATGTTTTTATCCAAATAGTGTTTTCTAACACCGCAATTGAAACATTATTTTAAATTTAGCATATGTGAGTATATCTGAGACAAGGTTCAGCTTCAATCCATGAAGAAGGGAAATTGAGTTCAAGACTTCAAGTATCACTGTTTCCTTATCTCGAGGAATTTAATGCATTATGTTTCCATGACTTAAATTAGTAAAACTGACAAAGAAGGTTACTGGTACTAGAAGAATCAGTCTGATAACTCGTGGATGGAGGCAAATGCAATTCACGTTGGCTGTTTCATTAATCTTTAAAATGAGTATTTGCTTATATTTGTTGCCAACTCCAACATCACTAGCCAGTGTGAGAGATCTAAAGGGTCAGGCTACTCTTTTTTTTAATTGATTTCTGGCAGTGGATTTTTCTTTCTGTGACCTGACCCTCTGTTGGTCAACATTTATTCACCTCTTTTCTCCAATAAACAATATACCATGTTAGTAATTTTTATTGGCTTCCCAAAGAGTATGACCATGAAAAAGAGTTTAGCAGCTGAAACATGTGTTGGTAAGGTATTCTCCTGTATTTGAAACTAGTCTCTTCTTGGAGATCTTTATGAACATGATGTTCGTTTTAGCCTTGAAACATATATCTTCACCACAAAGCTTGTGCATTTTCGTTACCATTCTGCACCTCAAATATTTCTGCCCCTACACCCACAGACACGCAAAATGTATATAAAAAAAGAGAATGGGGATTATAAACCATTTTTTTTTTACTTCTTCAACTCTCTTCCTAGAAGTGGATTCCTTTGAAGTACCATGGGGCAAGGAGTGATGCTTCAGCTAGATATTTTAAAAGAATGGTTGAACAGGATGGATCTCCTCTGCAGTTTTCAATGAGCAGGTACAATATTGCTTGTCACATCATATTGAAGGCCATATGGAATAAAATTATGAGTTTTTAGTTTACATGGTTGTGAAATGCTTTTGCTTTTCCTTGAATTGAAGGTATGATTATGTGAATACCTTGTGTCCTGGTACATTAAATGACAGCAATGGATCTAATTATCCTTCAAAAAGGTAATTCTCACTTCATTTTTTTACCTGGATTAATCATCAAATTCTCATGTTTTGTACCGATGAGCAAGAATTCCTTGCCAATTTGCTAAGTTTCTATACTTGGTTTTTTTGGTTGTTTCTGATCGTGTTACTTGATTTTCAGATTCTTGCTTTCGTTGCCTCTAGAAGAACGATTTAAAACTTTGCTTCTTAAGGTTTGTGTCTCAGTTTAATTAGAATGGTGATTAATGTTTTACGCTGAATTAGCTATTATTCTTGCGTGGTATGTTTTGGTGACGAATATTTGAATTTTGGTGTGTTTTATGCCAAATAAACTGTAATTCATACTTGGACACATTTTGATGAAGAAAATTCTCTATATTTTGCAGTTAATTTTATCACTCCTTTTATTGTTATTAGCATCTCTCCTGTGTCTGTACATGTTATCTGGCTGGCAGAAATAGCAAACCTCTCTTTTTAGTAATCTTCATATACTCTTCAATCATTAAGATCTTGATATGTTACCTTCCAATAGTTTGATTTATACATTCTGCATTTATGATTTGAACGACTAGCCAAGCTTTGACCGATCCCAGTTTGAAAGAATTTATACCAAACCAAACTCAAGCTCAAGTTCGAAGCTCCACTGCTTCTAGCTATAACAATATTACCCAAAAAATGGTGGATTGAGCTTGAATAACTTTAAGTTTCATTCAAGCACACCCGTATTTCTTTCTTTATGTGTCCATCTAATAAATAAATTTTTGTAGTCCTCTGTTGGATGTTTGGTTGAAGTACACCCTATGCCCATCCAATAAAGAAACTTGCTTTTATCTTTCTTCTGTAGAGGGTTTGTCCTTCAATAATATATCAGTGAAGTCGAAAGTCTCTGCTTGATAATTCCTACCATATTTTGAGTAGTCCAGCACTAAATTCAAGAGGTATTGTCAAGTAATCTTCTTCTATACTGGTTGCTGCATTTAAATAATGTAATTCTTGCATTTTTTTTGTCTATTTTCTTTTTGGTTATGAATTATATGTTTTTTTGCACAATTCTAAATTTTTGTTAATAGCACTGAAAATGACATTATGACTTCGTTGTGATTAATCTTAACTAGGGACCGCCCATCCATCGTTTTGATGCTTTGAAGAACTTTGCTCCTGAAGTATCCGTTGAAGACACTCTGGGAGTCCTCCGTAAACATGCTCGATTGGTTCAAGGATTGTGGGTTCCAAAAAGTTCAATGTTGTATGGTCAAGGAATTGAAGAGTTAGCTAGGGATTATGCTCTTCTTCTTTTTAGTAAAAGTCCTGTCATTGACAATTCACAACTACCATCCCCATCTAAAATTCTTACAGCTATGAGAGATGTACTAAACATACTAGCTTTTCCAAGACAGACACTGGGTGATTGGAAATTTAAGGAGCCTCCTGATATGTTGTTTATCAAACTTCATCCTAACATCGTAAATGATGAAGAACAAGCTTGGGGACGCAGGGAGAAATCAATAACTGATTTTATTTTCCGAGGAAGAGACAGGCCTGGTTTAAAGAATTCTTTAAAACATACTACTGCAAATGATCCCGCAATGTTGAAGAGTTCAGTTAAGCAAACATCACAATATTCAAATGGAGGACAATCAAGGATGCCAATGTCAGATGAAACTCGTCAGGCTTTACCGAAAGTCCTTCATAAAATTTTTAAGGATCACAAGGTTTGCAGGTGAGGTTACTTCCCTTTTTTGATTTTGTTATTGTTCTCGTTGCAAACTTGGCATTTTTTAAAAGGCTACAAATACAAGAATAAAATGTGATGAGGTGTTCTTCAGCTTTTCTTTTAGTTTTTATGCTTGAAATTATATTCTAAGTATTCTACATCTAATTCTTTTATTAGTAGGATTCTGGGTGTCTACTGCAGTACCAAGCTAAATGTCCATTTTTTGTAAAAGTAATTTTGTAAATTGTAGTGGCATAGTAGTAGGTTGAGTCGCAATAGTGGGGTAGCATTGTAGGATATGCATATATGCCGTGCTTGAGTAACTAGATTAAGTGTTTGTTATGATTGCTAGCGTAGGATCGAGTCACAAGGGCAAAGAATAATTCAGCTTATCAAAGGGACTGAAACCTTAGAATTCAATTTAAGAGAGAACGCCGATCTTGTATTTTTGGCTAAAATTTTGACTTGGTGTTGTATTAGATTTTATGCCTTTTAAATAAGCAAGACTTATTACAACAATAGAAGACCTATTTTGATAGGCTTTTTTAAAAATAAAGACTTCCTAAAGATAACAACAGTACAAATAGGAAACTAACTAATATAATAATAAGAAGAAGAAACCTAAACTATTAATTTAATGAAAATCTGAACTATTGCCTTTTAATAATAATAATAATAATAAACCATAATTTATCTTCGTTTCCTTTTTCTCCATTCAAAGTAAAAGGTCCACAACATTACTCCCTTCCCATTGAAAGAGCTTGCCCTAAATCTCAAAGGACCAGTTTGCAGAAGCACACCTATTGGAGTTGCAGTTGACCCAAATCCTTGTAGGAAAGGTTTCTGAAATTCCACCGAAGTCATGAATCCTTTAGGCCTCTTCAACTGGTAAAATCATAATTGTACATCTGTGAAAAGGTGAAAACATGGGAATCTCTCCTTTTCCGTATTGTGTTTTGATGCTCAAAGAATTTGCCACGTGGGTAGGCTAAAATTAAAGGGTCTTTCTTATCTATAAAAGTTGGGAAATTGAACTCGGCATGTTGGGGAGCCATAGACTGATAGGTTTTAGGATCCAGAAACTGTTGTATGGTGTCCTCTTTGGCAGGGATGGTGGCTGGTTGATCTATCGAAAAAGGAGTCACGCTGCTTGTCTGAATATGGTTGAGTATAGGTTTGGGGATAGCAAGTCTCAGACTGGATAAGGATTCCTGTAGGATTTGCTCAAATCTACAACATGGAGTCAGTAAGAGTTCCTGTAGTAGCGTTTTGATGCTACCCATTATGTGTTCGGTTTTGATATCAAATTGTTATGATTGCTAGCGTAGGATCGAGTCACAAGGGTGAAGAAAAATTCAGCTCATTGAAGGGAGACTGAAACCTTAGAATTCAATTTAAGAGAGAATTCCGATTCATATTTTTGGCTAAAATTCTGACGTAGTGTTTTATTAGATTTAATGCCTTTTAAATGAGCAAGATTTATTACAACAATAGAAGACCTATTTTGGTAGGCTTGTTTGAAAATAAGTCTGCCTAAAGATAACAATAATACAAATAGGAAACTAACTGATAAAATAATAAGAAGAAGAAATCCTAAACTATTGCTTTAATGAAAATCTAAACTGTTGCTTCTTAATAATAATAATAAACCATAGTTCATCGTCTTTTCCTTTTCCTCCTTCCATAGTAAAAGGTCCACAGCATGTCTAT
>JAOXNR010000001.1:20045429-20066727 GCA_028571225.1 Parsonsia alboflavescens | reverse complement strand
TAATAATAATAATAAACCATAGTTCATCGTCTTTTCCTTTTCCTCCTTCCATAGTAAAAGGTCCACAGCATGTCTATATTATTTTCATTTTCAACTCTGAATTAAGTGTTTCCCTTTTGTATTTGGAGTCTTGTGCTGTCCACATACACAATTTTTGAGTGTTAAGATTTTTGCACTTAGTTTTCAAACAAAGTTGTTATCCAGTCTCGTCGCTTCTATCACTTTGGCATCAGAGGCACATTTATTCGGAATGGTAGTTACTTGAACCTGTGCTTTCCAGGAAGAAAAACAAATTCCTCCCACAAACCAAACTGCCATCACCCAACAGTTATCAGCTATAGCTTCTCGACTTGCAGCTACTGATTCCCTAGCAGCAGATATGGCAACCCTTGATGCTCAAGCAAGTGGAGTCCAACAGCCGAAGTGGAAAATCCACGGTGGCCTAGAAGTCCTTGATTTTCCCACACAAAGATGGAATTTCCTAAATTTGGAAAACGAAATCTTGAAGTCAGAAAAATACTTCCGCTCTTCCAACCTCTAGAGAAGCTTAAAGTTGACATTGTAACCATGTATTTGGAAGGAGATGCCCTAGATTTGCTTGCTTGGATTAATAGCAGGCACACACTCTTTTATTATAAAGAATAGTGAAAGGCATACAAGATATTCATGGTCCTGCTAAGTTTTAAAATCTGGATGAACACCTTTGCAATATTAGGAAAATTGGATCTATCCATTAGTATCAACCTGAGCTTGCAGAAAAAGCAAAGAGGTCAAAAGTAGCCGGACCATTGTTTATCAGTTGTTTTGTTAAGTGGATTGAAAGATTGAATTGAATGCTGATGTTAGGATCCTCAAACGTAGATCTATCTATCTATAAGGCTATGAATCTGAAGCTAAATAGGCCAAACCAACATTGCAAAAGGGTCTAATTAGTCTTCCCCCAACAGATATGATCAAACCTGCATGATAGTCATGTGAAACTTCTTCTTTGAGCCAGCAAGCAACCCAAACCAACAGCATCAGTCTCTGGGATGCTGAATGTGAATCTAGCTGAGAAAAGGAACTTGTTTCCACTGTAATAAGAAATTTGTTCCGGGACACTGTTGCAAGCCCATTTTTTTCTCTCATGGAGCTCAATGAGGGCATAGAACCATTTGAAGTCTAGTATACCAGCTATGAGGAAGAGGGGCCAACTGTTACCTTGGCTGAAACTTGCTTCCACCATGAAGCTTCAAGGAATCATTGATAACTGACAAGTCTCATCTTGATTAACTGTGGGTCATAACTTTATAGCTTCTTCTCCTGTTGAATTAGGAATATGAGAGGACTCATCCTAACTTGTGAGGTTTAGATAGGAAACGATTAGATAGTTCAATTTAATAAAAAATTGCAGAAATGTCTTATGTAATTACCTGGTTTACAAATTACTGAGGATTATTATCTTTTCATGTTGGAGGGAATCAAATGGATTACATCTTTGAATACGGTCCAACCTTGTACCTCTTTGGCTCGGGGCTCACAAAGTCCTAGCCCAAATCGGCAGATAAAGCCTGCCCCAAGATTTTGGCACTTTAGGAGAGAGTTGAATTCATGACCTCTTCTATGTATTAGTAAGTCACTTACCACTTATCCCATTCCACAGGTTAGTCATATGGAACAACAGTGTGCTCCTAGCTCAAGTCATTAGTGAATAGAGACTTGTATGTATTTCTGATGTCAGCTTCTAAGATCCTTTATTTTCATTATGTTTCCCATCATTCAATAAATGAGATTTGGTGTCTGTTGGCTGTGGCCATGTAATTGATTTTGCTTTTGGGTTAGTAAGAAGAATTGAGAGTTCCATTGATCATTGAATTCTCACTCACTTTTGGATTTGCTAGTCCTCATTACATTGATTGATGTGATACTATTCTTCTGAATTTTTTGTAAAGCCTGTTTTACTCTAATAATATTTAGTCCCTTCTATGATTTCCGTGTATTTTTAGCTCTGTGCAGCATATGAAGATAAAAGAAAGAATTTGGTTTATAAACAAAGTTTGCTCAAGTACCTACCGCACCACTGTACCTCTTTGTCGATCCCCTTGCCATTTTTTGCATCAGATAAAGTGTTATTTTGGTTTCAAGCGTGGAATTTTCTATCATCTTCTTCTAATGACATCGAAGTAATGTGTCAACTTTGTGACAGCTTCCAACAGATTTGTCAGCGTCTAAGGGAAATAGCAGTTTCCAGGACTTCCCAGCCAAAGGGAGCTGCAAAAGAAGTTCTTGCGGCAGCAAAGGGTGTTGATGCTCCGCTGGAGGAACTTCAGGCTGTTATCGGTGAAGTTGCTATAAATATTCATGGTGTTTATATTCCAAAATCTTCTCCTGACCATCCAGAATGTGATGCATTCAGGTTATTCCATTCAGCTTCTCCTTTGATCTCAGATCACATACTCTACTGTCTTTTTCATATTGGTTTAATTTTGCAGAAAAGTTGTCATTGATCTTTTCCTTGCCGAAGGACCAAATGCTAAGCTTAAAAAGGCCTCTATAATTGAGGCTGCAAAGTTGCAACTCGATGTAGATATAGGTCAGGCTGAGTATCAAAAGGTGAAATGCCAAGACTCACACTTGCTCTTGATAGTTGGTTGGGCAAATCTATGTCAAATGCAAATTTTGAACAGAGCATGAGTTAGAAATTTCTTGGAGTAATACAGTGTGCAGTGCTACCGATCCTCTTCCATACTTCAACCACCTTGTTCTCATGTATAGATGCTTTTAAAATGAGTGAAGTGGAATGAAACTATGTTCTCACATTGATTCACTTTGATAGTAGACTGTGGTCCTATAATTTGCAGTATAAAAACAGAAGCAATTATGTGATGAGGCATGGTTTCCCTCAAGAGAAGAAGCAGGTTGCTCAAACCAGAGCCAGTGTGGGAATAGGGGGATGGTGCTGTATGGTGTATAGGTGTAATTAGCGAAACTTGAGGAAGTATGACTGCCAGATAATTTTGAGCTTAGCATATATATTAATACAATCAGTATCAGTGTGAATCATTTTTCAATTTCCCTGGATAGGATATTTTATTTGGTTTTCTCCCCTTTTTCCTCTTTATTGTTTTTGAATATTTCCAATCTTTGGTTTTCAACTGTACTTTTTAACTTGCAGGCTTTAAGTGAAATATGTGTATCAACAAAAGGTTCTTGTTGGGTTCTGAAAACTGGCGATGGAAATCCAAGATAATGCTCCTGAAGAATGTTAATGGTAATAAGGATGCTCCTTGTTCCTTACTGTGCATCCATACTGTTAGAAAGGAGTTATGTTGGATAATCACTGCCTCGCTAACTCAAGAGAGATATTTCATGGTCATTTTCATTTTCCAGGCACTTCAGAATCTGAAAGTCTTTCAGCTGGATGTACAATTCAAATATGGATTTGCGAATGAGGTTGGTAAAGTCGTCCTAATAATTTTATAGTTTCTTCACTGTGATGTGCTTATTTCGTCCAGGTGATTGAAAAACTGCAAGGTTATTCCGCAGCACTCACTGTCTGGGTTTGATGGTGAAGAAGGCGTGAATTCTTGGCCACTTAACCGGACCGAATTTACTCCTAAATTTGTTCATATTAATTCCGGAAAGAACAGGTGACCGAAGAAGAAGAATAAGACGCTAAAGATGCTTCCAATATTGGCCGAATAATAATGAATGGATGTAAAGGAAGGGAAAAGCTGATTATGATTTTTCCAGAACTAAATTGTAGAGAGTGATACAATCTTCAACACAATCCGTTCTAGTCTGTTGAATTTTTCGAAATTCGTTCTGTATATAAACTTTTTTTTTATTTTATTTTTTATTTATATGGAGCTGTTTGTTTTGGCTTTTAACTCTTTAATTTTTTATATTAATTTTTAAACTTTTTTAAAATTTTTTTATTTCTCAAATTTTCTTTTTTTTTTTTTTTTTTTTAACACACCACCCTATTGTCCCAACGCCCTCGCAGCACACCCCCATCGTCAGCCTATAGTGGTTTTTTTGGGCGCGGGCTGTTCCTTTTGAGGTTTTTTTTTTTTCCGTTCTCCAATTTTTCTATCCCCTTACCTTATCCTATCCCCAGCCCCACCTCCAACTTGAGCTTGCCATCATTGTGTGTTGTGCGTTCAATTTTTTTTTTTTTTTTCTTATGAAATTTTCCCCCCTTATTTATTATAATAATATTTTTAAAATTCATTTTTTGTTTTAATTTTTGTGTATATTTTTATAACTTATAGCGAGTAAACATATAGTATAAAAGAAAATAATTATTCTTTTAGATCTTTTGAGATAAAATTAAACATAATTTATTTATTTATTATTATTTTTTGATCTATTTTTTATTCTATGATACTTTTTAAAAAGTTTGTTAAAAATAATTTAAATTTACTTAAATGTATTAAAATATTTAGCATTTAATGTATTATAACTTATTGAATATAACTATTATATTAAATCTTTAAAAAATTAATGAAAACAAAAATTTTTTTTAAAAAAATTAAGTGTTTTTCCATCCAAACAAATTTTAATTTTAAAAAGCATTTAGAAAAACAGTTATAATTTTAACAAGTTTTTTGATAAATAACTATATCAAAAAACAAAACAATTTAATTTACGAAAAAAATACTTTTGTAAAAAGAATTTCTCAAAAAAAAACTTTTTTTAAAATTTTTTCTTCTAAGCTCGAACCTCCCTTTCTTCCAGCTTTGGCACGGGTCCTGGGTTCCCTGTGAGAAGAGTTTCGAGTCCTAATTGGTGGACGTACGTAAAGTATTATGCAAATGACAAGACTGAGTTGGGGTTGCCCTAGTGGCAAACCCGCTTGGTATCCGCTGCGGAAGGTCTCGGGTTCGAGCCTTGCAGCATACCCCCTCCCCTGAAAAAAAAAAAAAATCCTCTCATGGAGCAATTAGAATGAAATTGAAAAGGAATAAAATTAATGGAGGATTAAAACAAAAGAGAATTCTGAACTTAAAATTGGGTCTTTTTTAGTGGAAATTTTCAAATCATTTTAATAATGTCCAATTGAATAATTTATTTTCACTAGGTATCCAAATGGGTACGGATCCAGGTTTGAAAGGGTTGACCAATGGAAAAGACACTCATGTCCCCATGGAAGTCGAACGGTACATTTCCTTCCTTTTATGTGTCGAGGTGCGGCTCGTCCCTCAAACAAATAAAAAACATAGAATTTAAAAAATTCTTGGTCGTTGCCGGAGCCGAAGAACAAGTTAACAAGGTAGCAAGTCATCTTCTTCAACTCTATCGTCACTTATGCCTTCTGACATCGACCACAGGTAAGTTCTCTTTTCTTTTTTTTTTGCGTTGTTTAATTTCTTTGCTTTTGAAGTGATAGTGTTAATTAGAAATTTATGAGATTGTTGTGGTGTGCATTGAACTGTTTTTTTTTCAGTTGAAATCGAACGAACTATTTGTTTCATTTATTTTGATTTTTTTAGATTCTTTTTAATGGATTTTGTTTATGATTGATTAAATGTTGAGACTTTGGCTGCAAAATGTTTAATAAACAGTTGGGAGGTTTGGAATGAGTTTAGGTTAGAATTTTTGGGTTGAATTGGTGGAAGGTCGAGATAATCCCACCGAAAGTCTAGATAATCTACCAAAGGTCAGGATGATCTACTGAAGGTCAAAGGAATACTTGGGAAAGTTCAAAGTTGGCCAAGTCTTTCTCCGACCTTTAGTGGGATTATCCCAATCTTCCACCAATTCACCCAGAAATGCTCACCCAAACCCATTCCAAAAATAGTTATGTTATGCCTCCCGGTAAGACTATGAGTTGTCATTGCAAGTATTCATGGATAGCAAAGGTAGTTGACTTCGTCAGGCACCACGGGGTAGAGGAACGATTCAGGAGGGATCCATTCAAACACATGCTGGAGCTACCTTGATATGCTGGACGTTTTTACACCCAGGCTGCAACTTATGTGCTTAGACAGGAGGTTCACTTCCTCGATGCTCGCCCTAATAAGATGTGGTTCCACATCAGAGATAGAGTACATCGATTAGGACCTCAAGAGTATGCCTTGATCACCGGACTTCGATTTGGCCCGGTGGATGAGCGGAATATAGGTAGTCACTTGTCGAGGCACTACGCATATGATAGGTTATTGGGGTCCATTCCACTGACCTTGACATAGACCCTCACCATTTTAGCATGATGGATGTGAGACCGCTGGAGAAGGATGATGTCCTCAGGCTTGCTTATGGCATCATCGTCGGATATTGGCTATTGACACGTGAGTGTTCAACAGTCATTCTGTAATACGTGTGGTCCATCCTCGAGGATTTGCCAGCGGCTAAGGTATTTTCCCTAGGGCACCATGGGATGGAGCATGACAGAGTATGAATTCCAGCAAGCCATTACTGACGCATCTAGGGTGACAAAGAGGCATTTATACGGTAATGCCTGGGTGATACTAATATGACTTCAAATCTACCATTTTTTTGTGAATTATTATGATTTATATTCACCTTTTGGTCCTTATTGATGTTTTTTCTTTCAATTTAGTGGTGGATGTACGCCCACTTCCTGGTCCTACGACCGTATTTGTGCTCTGATGCTCCTGTCGGAGCTTCTAGACCTGGTGCTACACAGCACCCGAGGTGCCTTCTTTTCCAAAGGCTGATTTACTCCAGTTCCAAAGTATAGTGGCATCATTATATTAGATAGGGTAAGTAATCAACCTTTCCACTTGTGTTCTTTTTTTAAAAAAGTTAAATTTTAAAAAATCAGATGTTCATTGGACTAAATTATGATGTTCACAGGCATCTGCTTCATCACCATACATCGAGCCATGTGAGAAGGAGTGGCAGATGCCTTATTGGATTGATTTTGATGACCTCCCGTATATTCCACCTGTTTGTTGGGAGCTTTGAAGCCCAACTCATTTTGGCAGGTCGTTCGATAGCAGCCACCCCCTGTGCGATTATAGAGGTTGGTCTAATGATAGTTGAATTAGTAAATTGTAAATTAAATAGAGATGATTTATTGTGTCTAATGTTTTATATCTATTTTATTTTTAGTAACCTACCTCGAGAGCTGGGGAAGCCGAGATCCCAGGGAACCAAGAGGAGGAGGAGGAGTATGCCGAGGAGCAACGTTCATCCCCTGTGAGATCCGAGGGTCATTGGGCAGATGAGGACCGCCACCAGGTATGTATCTCTTCATGTTTGTTAAAATCAAGCATTCAATTCAATATGCATATTTATTATAATTTATGTTTAAAATTATTGCATTGGGAGGCCCTGTCGTCCTACTTCTACCGACGACGGCATGATAGCCCAGCTCAGGACTCTATTGGGAGAGTTTGAGGAGCTGGTCCATGCCCAAATTAGAAAGCGTGTCAATGTCCGCTTTGTGAAGCTGCACCAGTGGGTGAGTAGTCAGTTATAGCAGCAGGAGCACACGGCCCTGGCTTGGCACACGGCTGTCCTTCAGCGACTGGATGAGCTAGAGCATCGACAGAGCCGGGGGCAACAGGGTGGTCAGAGATCTCCTCCTTCACATCAGGTTAGTAGCTATACAATTTGAATTAGTTAGCTATTGGCATTGAAATTAATCGTATTTATTTTCTTTGAAATTAGCAGGAGCAGTGGATTGGTCTTGGGCTTGATGCAGTCCCACCTGCTCAATACAAGGTGGCAGATCCACCTGTTCCATTCAAAGTCCGAACGACCAACCAGGTTAGTTATAATACATTTCCGTATTTTGATTATTTCACACTTAAACTGATTTACGTAGTTAGTTAATTTATTTTAAATAACAGCCGCAAAAGCATGTCCACAAGAGGGAGGTACCTCCTGCTCTAGTTGAGGTCCGGACAACTGACCAAGTTAGTTAAAATACATTTCCGTGATTATTTCATACTTAAACTGATTTACGTAGTTAGTTAATTTTTTTTAAATAACAGCTGGAGGAGGATGTCCACGAGAGGGAGGTGGCAGATCCTCTTGCTCCAGGATGACTTTCTAGGTTAGTTTAAACATTTAAGTTTTTTTGAATATTTCATGTGTTCCAATTTTCATTGTTAGATAGTTTATTTTAAATAGTAGGTGGAGGGGGATGCCATTGAGAGTGAGGGTACACCAGCTCCATCCAGGAGTGTTGTATACGACGCTGTTGTTCAGGTTAGACATGACCTAATTAGACAAGTTAATTAGTTTTATTTTCTAATTTCAAATTTAAATGTCATGTTCAAGTGTCTTTAATTTAATTTCTTTACGTTCTAATTATTGGA
Organism: Parsonsia alboflavescens; assembly: GCA_028571225.1. Taxonomy (NCBI): domain Eukaryota; kingdom Viridiplantae; phylum Streptophyta; class Magnoliopsida; order Gentianales; family Apocynaceae; genus Parsonsia; species Parsonsia alboflavescens. The sequence continues at coordinate 20,058,454 of JAOXNR010000001.1, read as the reverse complement.
TTTTAATTTATTTTAGGAGGGAGGACGTGCTCTTCAGATCAAGGTCTGGGCTGCAAGCTTCATGTCTCCATTCATGAACCCCTCTCATTATATAGAGTCTAGGGGTCCAAAAAAGAAACCCAGAACAAATAAAGGGAGAGAGGCAGTTTCGGTGGGGGTGCCAGGAGAGGGTTCTGTGTTTCTTGGAGTGGACAGTCCCCATACTCGGAACCACTTGGATAGTTTCTGTTCTTTGGGGGATCGGAGAGGTATTTATATGCATTCCGTTAATACAATTTATCTTTCTCTTCACAATTAAGTTACTGTGACGTTTTTAGTATGTGGGTGTAATTATTAATATTTCCTAACATTTGTGGTTTTTTTTTTTTGTGGCAGCCTCTCGACGGGGGGATTTCAGTCCTTTGACAGGAACTTTTTGAACTCGTTCGAGATTGCACTCAAGAGCTGGAGGACCCTCATGTCGATCAGTTCATCAAAGGGCTCCAACGAGCAACTACATGCCATTCGGCTGCCTACCCTATGGCGGGGAAGTTCGCCATTGTCTCACCTTATCTCTACGTAAGTATTTTGTTTAATTTTTATCAAGTGTATAAAGTATTTTGTTTAATTTTTTCATATAATATCGTTTAAATATTGCTCAATCTGTAGCGTATGCTTCATTCCGCTTTCATTTCTGCATCCGCTCGAGGGGAGCTTGAAACCCACGAGTTTGATGATCTTTCCATTGGCTGGGTGAAGAGAGTCAGAGATGACGATGAGGTAATAAACATATTTACTCTTTTTTTAAAAGTTACATTTCATTTTAAAATAATCTAATATTTCCCGTTGTATTTATAGGTCTTGATGCCATGTTGTTACAAGTGTCACTGGGTATTCCTACGGATCTCGCCGAAGGAGGCGAAGGTCACTCTATATGATCTGAGGCCAACAAGGGATAACATGGTAAAGGCATGGAAGATGGAGTTGATGGATTCGGTTTGTAGGATGTTACCTTCTCTTCTAGTACAGGTCGGCTATTATTCCGAGATGAGGGTTGCTGCTCCACCCTTCAAGTTCGTATTTGAGTTTTTTAGCATTAAAGCCCTCCTGAGTCAGCCTGATTCGACTGGCTGTGTGGCATACATTGCACATTACATGATGCAGCTACTGAGAGGGTCTGTTGGGGAGACAATGCCATTATTGTAGGATATTCTAGATGCACCCCAGCGCATCAGGGACGAGATGTCACTGATCAAGCTGGAGTACAGCAACATAAAATCCCAGTGATTTTTTTAGATTATATCATGTTCGTATTTTTTTTGGATACATGTATAATTATGTAAATAATATTACTTGTTTTGGTTACATTGTGTAATTAAAAATACTATGAAAAAAAACTACAGGTGATGAATGGATAATAATGGAAAAAAATTCAAGCAACATAAACAACTGGGGAGATGAGATTTGAGTTTGAAGGAGGGAAAAAAGCTTTTTGTCAGTTTGAAATGGTGGAAGGTCGAAATTGTATGCATAAGGTCGGTATAATGATCCTAAGGTCGTTATTATCATCTGAAGGTCGATGCAAGGACTTGGCCAATTTCACCTCTTAAAAGTCTTTCATCAACATTCAGAAGATAATACCGACCTTCGGATAATTATGTTGACCATAGGCATACAATTTCGAAGGGCGGTATTATCATCCGAAGGTCGATGCAAGGACTTGGCCAATTTCACCGATATATATCTTTCTTCAACCTTCAAAGGATAATACCGACCTTAGGCTTACGATTTTGAAGGTTGGTATTATCCATCGAAGGTCTATGCAACTACTTGGATAGTTAAAAAGACACCCATGCATGCATGGTTGAGCAGTTGAAAAGGCACGATTGATTCCCTGAAGAGCGGTGGCAGTCGAACGGTCAAGTTCCTTTCTTATTTTTCGAGTTGCTGCCCATCCCTCAAACAAATCAAAACTCAGCACTGCCAACTCCACCGTCATCTCCCTTTCTTTGAGTCTGAGAATCCTGGCCATGTATACTTCCTTGAAGGTCTCATGCCATTAGTCTAGCTATCCCCTGCATCAAAGAGTCCGGGCTTTCTCCCTTCTCGACCAGACGAAGGAGATTCAGGCTAAATCAATTGCCGGAGCAGGAGAACAAGTTTAGTTCCTATCTTCTTCAACTCCACCCTCACTGTCACCATGTCCGACAATGCCAGGTAAGGTTTTTTTTTTTTTTGTTCTTTTTCCCCACTTTTAATTTCTTTGTTTTTTTCCTTCAATGATTGTTTAATTTCTTTGCTTTTGAAGTGATAGTGTTAATTAGAAATTTATGAGATTGTTGCGATGTGCATTGAACTGAGTTTTTTTCCAATTGAACATGAATGGTTTGCTTGTATTTTTTGTACTTTTTAAGGTTTTTTTTTACAGATGTTCTTATGATTTATGAAATGTTGAGACTTTTGGTTTGGGGAATTAGAATTTCTGGGTTGAATTGGGGGAAGGTCGAACCCCACTGAAGGACGTTATTATGTTCTAAAGGTCGGGTTTATCATTCGAAGGTCGAAGGAAGAATTGCAAAGTTGAAAGTTGGTCAAGTCTTTCTTCGACCTTGAGATGCCAAAACTGACCTTCAGCCCAAAATAATGACTCTCAGTGGAATTATCTCAACCTTCGGTGAAATTTTTTTATTATTATATTTTGAAGTTTGCCAAGTCTTTATTCGACCTTCAACTGTTAAGCTCGACCTTCGACTGATAAACCCGACCTTTAGTATAACCTCCCGACCTTCCACAAGATCCTCCCAACCTTTAGTGATAAATATTATTATTTTTATACATTAGATAATATTGTATTATTATAATAATTTAAATTAAATAAAAGCTTTCACTTTTTGCAAGTGATGACATCATTGATTACCTGACAATGTACTATCACATCGACTAGCAAAGTGGGTAGTTCCGATACTCATAGTGTTAAATGAGCTACTATCACTACTACACCACTTCATTTTTTTTTCCCCCTTCTCTTTTGCGAGCTCATTTCTTTGGTACTAGTAGTTTATTACTTCTAAATTAATTAATCTTTTGTGAATATAATGTTAATTTGAGAATAAATAATATCATCTTCTATTAATAGTAAAAACTGGTAAACATGATTCCTCATCCGAATCATTTCCCAATCTTTCAAATTCAGAATCTGTAATTTCATTGGCAAAAGTAGTATTCTAGTTGGGATGGCTTTGCTTTGAGAACACTGATTCAACGTCAGATTCTGGATGATCCACCATCAATTGTGAAATGATCTTTGAAGCCTTGGCCTTTTTGTTTGGGCAGTTTCTTGCAAAATGGCCTTTCTTCTTATAGATGAAACACCAATGCGAATCATACAGAATCCGACGTTGAATCAGTGTTCTTAGAGCAAAAGCCATCCCGATCAGGATACTACTTTTGCCATCGAAATTACAGATTCTGAATTTGAAAAACTGGGAAATGATTCGGATGAGGAATCATGTTTACTTGTTTTTATTGTTAATATTGTTCATAAAATTTCAGATATATTTCAATTTATAAAATAAATATAATAACAAAGGTTTTTTTTTTTAATTAGCGTTGTGCCTTCCAGGAGCAGACTTAGCGTACATGCAAAGTATTCATGCTGCACTACAGTAAAGGACACAAAGAGTGTAGTTCAAGACCCAATTGTCACGGGGTCCATGTTTCCTTTGTGCATTGTCAAGGACTTGAGGGAGGTGTTCTTTCCAAATTCAGATTTATTAATTACAAGTTTGCCTTGTAAATCCGATCTTGGCAAAGACACCTCTCTCTTGAGACTTGGATGTGCACAAAGGAAACATGGACCTGTGACAACCTTCATGATTTTAGTGAAACACTTGTTGTGTTATTTCCACACTCAAAATAAAGAATTATCTGAACCCCAGGCTATCCCACATTTTTGTATTAGTTATTTCTTATTTTGAACAACATTTAAATTATGTAAATGAAAATGAAATAATATTAGATGTTTATTTATATTGTGTAATAAAAAAATAATATAAAAAAAACTACAAGTGATGATTAACTAACATGAAATTCAGTACAAGTCATGGAAGGCAAAAACAAATATTCAGATAATTACAAGTCAGGAATATTATTATTCTCTGACAGCTCCAAGAATGTCAATAAGGTTTGACAGTGACAGTGACAGTGACATGTCTCTTTATTAAAATAGCTACATAAACGAGGAGATGAGATCTGAGTTTGGAAAAGGGGAAAAGTATTTTTGGCAGTTTGAAATGATGGAAGGTCGGTCTTTTCCGTCAAAGGTCGATGCAAGCACTTGAAGGTTGGTATTTTTTTCTTCCAAATTTAATTTCTTTGTTTGTTCTCCTTCAATGATCATTAATTTCTTTGCTTTTGAAGTGATGGTGTTAATTAGAAATTTATGAGATTGCTGTGGTGTGCATTGCACTGAGCTTTTTTTTTCCAGTTGAACACGAACAGTTTGCTTGTATTTTTTTATGTTTTTTTTGATGGATTTTCTTATGATTTATGAAATGTTGAGACTTTGTATGCAAAATGATGTTGAGACTTTTGGTTTGGGGAATTAGAATTTCTAGGTTGAATTGGTGGAAGGTCGAGATGACCCCATTGAAGGTCGTTATTATGGTCTGAAGGTTGGGTTTATCATTCGAAGGTTGAAGGAAGACTTGCAAAGTTGAAAGTTGGCCAAGTCTTTCTTTGACCTTCAGATGCTAAAACCAACCTTTAGACCATAATACCGACGCTTAGTGAGATTATCTCAACCTTCGGTGAAAATTTTTTTATTATTATATTTTGAAATTTGCCAAGTCTTTATTTGACCTTCGACTCTCGACAAAGATTTTTTCTAATTAACCTTGTGCCTTCCGGGAACACACTTAGCATACATGTTAAGCACTCATGGGGCACTACAGTAAAAGGACACAAAGAGTGTGTTTCAGTATCCAAGTGTCACGGGTCCATGTTTTCTTTGTGCACGTGCACAAATGGATCCATCAGTGCTCTACTGCATCAAATTCTTACCGATCAATCTTGTCAAAGAAGCCATTATTTGTTTTGCAAGACTGTTTTTCCTTTTAGCATTAGACTTGTCAGTCTCGAGAGAGGTGTTCTCAACATATTGGGATTTACGAGCATAAATTATTGTTGAACTCATCGGTATCAAAATTGGATGTGCCAGATGGGATTAGCTTCCGATTTGTCTGAACCTTTGTCAAAATCTCATCAGTAGGCTGTTCTGATATGCACGGTGTGTGACCTTCATCCAAGATTAGAATGTCAGGCATCCCAGGTTCTCCTTTGGATGTGTGGCATTCTGATCCTCGATAAGGTTCACATACTGTGCAAACAGAACAACCTACTGATGAGAGTTTGACAAAGGTTTAGATAGGCCGGAAGATAATCCCACCTGGCACATCCGATTCTGATACCAATGAGTTATACAATATTCTATGCCTCATAAATCTGAATTTGCCGAGAATACCTCTCTTGCGATTGGCACGTTTGATGCTAAAAGGAAAAGCAATCTTGCAAAATAAAGAGGGGCTTATTTGACGAGATTGATCGATAAGAATACCAATGATTCGGTAGAGGAATTCATAGCACTGATGGATCCATTTGTCCGCGTGCACAAATTAAACATGGATTCATGACAGTCTTTACGGTTTTATAGAAACACTTATTGTGTTACATTCCACACTCAAAATAAAGAATTCTCTAATAAAAAAAAACCTCATAGAGGTCAACCACTTCTGTCTAGGAAAAAGCATATTTAACTATATGAATTATTTTTTATCAACTGTTTCCTTTGTTTCTTTACTATATTGTTATGGAGCATGCCCAGCATACCTTTCAGCTTCGATACGATCCAAGAAAGGAGGTCATTTTGGAGGGTGCCCGGCTTGACGAGATGTGGTTCTTCATTAGAGGCTGGTTACCCGATTTTCATTCCAACGTTCAACATTTATACCACTGACTTTTTTTATTTTGTTTGTTCGGAGCATGTAAGAGAGATATTACCTTTAATCTTTGTTGTTAGGTAGTGATGTTATTTATATTGAAAATTCCAAATACACCCAAGTTGAAATGGGTATTCCATTTTGAACAGCATTTAAATCATGTAAATGAAAATGAAATAATATTACATGTTTTATTTTAATTGTGTAATTAAAAATAATATGATAAAACTTCGAGTGATGATTAAATAATATGAAAAAAAAGTGAAGGTTTGAACTTTGACAGTGATAGTGGCATGCCTCAGATGCAAAATAGCTACATAAAAAATTGGGGAGATGAGATCTGAGTTTGGAAATGGCAAAAACAATTTTTTGCAGTTTGTAGTGGTGGAAGGTCGAAATTGTATTCCGAAGGTCTATATAATGATCCTAAGGTCGGTATTATCATCTGAAGGTCGGTGCAAGGGCTTGGCCAATTTCACCTCTTAAAAGTCTTTCTTCGACCTTCAAAGGATAATTCCGACCTTAGCATTCAATTTCGAAGGTCAATATTGTCAGCCGAAGGTCAATGTAACAACTTGGCCAGTTGAAAAGACACCCATGAATGCAGCAGTGGCAGTCAACGGGTCAAGTTCCTTCCTTATTTTCAAAGTTGCAGCCCATCCCTCAAACAAACCAAAACTCAGCATTGCCAACTCCACCATCATCTTCGTATTCTTTAGGTTTGAGAATCCTGGACATGTATACTTTTTTGGGTGTTATCTTCTTCCTTTCCTTTGGGTCAACTTTCTTTGGATGTTATCTTCTTCAACTCCACTTTCACCGTCACTGTGTCCAAAAAACTACAGGTAAGATTTTTTTTTCCACATTTAATTTCTTTGTTTTTTCCCCTTCAAATGGATGTCATAATTTCTTTGCTTTTGAAGTGATAGTGTTAATTAGAAATTTATAAGATGATGATGGTGGTGTGAATTGAACTGTTTTTTTTTTTTGCCTTCAGTTGAACACCAACAGTTTGCTTGTTTTTTTTATCTTTTTTGGTGTTTTTATTTTTTTACGGCTTTTCTTATGATTTATGAAATGTTGAGACTTTGTATGCCAAATGATGTCGAGACTTTTGGTTTGGGGAATTAGAATTTCTAGGTGGAATTGATGGAAGGTCGGGTGATGCTACTGAAGGTCGGGAGGATATACTGAAGGTCATTATTAAGGTTTGAAGGTCGGGTTTATCATTAGAAGGTCAAAGTTAGACTTGCAAAGTTCGAAAGTTGGCCTAGTCTTTCTTCGACCTTTAGGCCATAATACGAACCCTCAGTATGATTATCTCGACCTTTAGTGAGATCATTTCGACCTTCCACCAATTCAACCTAGAAGAAAATGTGTGAACTATATGAATTTTTTTTTTATCAACTGTTTCCTTTGTTTCTTTATTGTAGAGACTAGCTTCGACACTATCCGAGACGTGAGGTCATTCTGGAAGGTGTCCGACCTGACAAGATGTAGTTGTTTATTGGAAATGGGTTCTATGGACATTGGGGGGGGGGGGGAGTTACTGAAAATTCGACAATACCTAAGCTATCTCGAGGTTACTATTTTCTTCATTTAAACAAAAAGAATTTAAGTTGGTTGAACTTGAAACCATATTGATAAAGCAAGAGGAGGAACTAAAGAAAGAGTACAGCTCCAAGGAGGCATCATAAATGTGGAAATGAAAGAAGATTTGATGAGGCAAGAAAAAGAAAACTTGGATCTAGAGACGGAAGGGTTGGGGACTAAAGGCAGTTCCTTCAACCTTATCGTTTTTAGTTCGGAGTTTTCTTTTTCTTGCCTTATCAAATCTTCTTTCATTTCCACATTTACAATGCCTAATTGGAACTGTACACTTTCTTTAGTTTCTACTCTCGCTTTATCAATATGGTTTCAAGTTCAACCAACTTAAATTCTTTTTGTTTAAATGAAGAAAATAGTAACCTCGGGATGGCTCGGTTGTTATAGAATTTTCAGTAACTCCCCTCCCCCCTCCCGTCTTTATAATAGTTCTTTCTTAGTAATAGATAATATTTTCCTAAATTTTCTGGGTCGAAGTTCACGGGGACATCATCATCATCAACACTGCGAATATTTCCAGATGACCCAAGTTCATTGTTTACAGGTCGGAATGTCTCATTCGGATTCCTTCCATATGCATTAACAAAACATCCACTGCATATGTTCACCACCACACTGACGTAATCTTCCAACTTTGTTAATGACCACCATTCTAGGATCAGCTTCCCCCATCAAAAACACGACCCCGTATGCATCTTCAATTTTCAATAATTTTTATATCCATTGGATAATGTGGATGCAAATGAGATTTCTACATCGAATAGGTTTAAATCCAATCTTCATGCAGCCTGCCATAGTTCTCCTAAAATCTTCATAACTAATGTCGTTTTCTACGACTACCGGACGTGCCCTTCCACTTAGAGAAAAATCGTGAAGAATAATTCTGCTTAAAGCTATGTCTGCATGAATCCAAAAAAAAAAATACATTTAGGAAAGTGTACAAGCAATACTAGGAAGAAAAGTTGAGAAATATCTTAATTAAAGAAAAAAAAAAACTAAAGAAAAAAGGGTCTACATAGTCTTTTTTAAGAAAAAAAAAAGGGATCGGAAAAAAATGCTAGAAGGTCGAGATGACCATATGGAAGGTCGATATAATCCCTACAAAGGTCTAATTGAGCTTCTGGATAGTCTATTGATTTTTTTTTTAAAAAAAAAAATACTGAAGGTCGATTTCATCCTTTAGAAGGTCGATATAATCTTTCAAAGGTCGAAATTTTCAACTGGAAGGTTGGTTGATCAAAAAACAAAAAGCTACTCTTGAAGGTCGGCCTCAACTCCCGAAGGTCGTTATATACTTTCGAAGGTCGTCTATACCTGTCAAAGGTCGGCTTGACATAAACAAGAAATTGGGCTTGAAGGTCGGCCTAAACTACCCATGGTCATTCAATACTACCAAAGGTCGGTTGTACCTCCCCAAGGTCGGCCGATACTTCAAACACTCAGACCTCAGCATTTCTTTCTTTTTTTTCCTTCCTTATACGAACAAAACGGATGACCAAAAAAATCCACCAACAATTACGAATCAAAACACAACCATCAAATACCATAACAGCAAAAAAGAAAAACAAACGAAACTCAACCCCTGATACTGAAAGATGCGAGCTTGATCTTATGAAGAAAAAAAACCAACTCCTCTCCCAAACTCAAAGATAACTACCAACTGTTTTTTTTTCTCTTCAACAGGGAGAATGGGTTCCTTTCAAGTTCAACTTTCAGGAAATCAAATTCATCAATGATGCAGTAGTTGTGGGTCTTCAATTCGGTTTTACAGTAGTGCAATGGTAGTTGGGCTATTATGAATGTTGAGGGCAATATAGTAACAACTCTTCCAAACCCAAGTGTTGACTTTTTCTTTTCTTCAACAAGGAGAATGAGTTCCTTCAAGTTCAACTTTCAACAAGGAAACTTCATCAATATGGTCTTCAGCAGTTGCAGAGGTAGTCGGGCTGTTTTGAATGTTGAGGGCAATATAGTAACTACATGATAAAAGTGAATAAAGGTTAGTTTTTTTTTTTTTTTAAAGGAAGAATTCAAAATGGGTAGAGAGTGAAAAGTTACTTATAGAGTTTGATAAATTATGAAATATTATACAGATTTGGGTAATATTGAAATCTTTCCCCTCAAATAGGGTAAATGTGAAAACAACCCCCTTTTTGATACATTAGAATTTTTTTATTTCGGAAGAGTGAAAAGGTGCCACTGTAGAACTACCCATCTGATTTAACAAATGGTGAAGGAGTGAAGGGTTTAAGGTATTGATATTTTGAGATCGAGGGATTTGTATGAAATAGAGACCAGAAACAAACAACATAGAGAAGAAGGAACTATGTATTCTTCATTTGGGTGAATTGACGAATGCACTGTGTATTCTTCTTTGTTGTTTGGCAAACAATCTTAATTTTTGCTAATATCTCAATTTGACCCCCAATTTATTTTGATGCAGACTGGCCCGAGCTTGGAATGGGATCAAATTTGATCGGGTGACCCGGAACGGCCCAACGATCAAACGTCGCAGCTATGCTGTGGTGCAAGGCGTTTTTCAACCATCCGGAGTCGTCTTGATGGAGTTTGGTACATTTTTCTGTTTTCAGTGGTATTGCCATAATTTTTCAGTTTTTAAATGGCAGTTTCGTTATTTACTGTTTTCTGGAGGTATGTTTTCAATTTCTTTACTTTTTGATTCCGATTAGGTTTAGGTTTTATTTTGGCTTTAAATATTTCATTTCTCATTGATTTCAACAGCTTTGATTAATTAAAATTTTTTGACTTTGGTCGTTTTTCCGAATACTTGTGTGTTTTCACAGTTTTTCCAACTTTTCTTCTGTTTATTCATTCTTTTCGACATTATTCTTGCATCATTTGGTATCAGAGCATAGGTTGCCTTAACCAATGGCTGAACAGAATCGTGTTGGTCATGGATGGCATCGTGCTGGAAGGGGATGTGGAGTCATTCTTGAGGAAGACAAATAGCCTTGTTAACGAGACCTGCGAGAAAACGAAGAACAGAGAAGGCGGATCCAAGACTTGGAGTGGCAACTGGCTCAGACTATGTTGGAAGTTTAGACTAAGAAGGGAGCGGAATCAGAGATTGAATCCGAAGATGAGGAGGAAGATGTCAATTCGTTTGTGGCATTGAACCGGGGGCAGTGTAACCAACCGGAACAACAGACCCAACAACCATCGTCTTTCCAGAATCTTGACATTAAAATCGACATTTCCGATTAGGTGAACAAGCAGGTCGAAAGATCACAAAAAAAAAAAAAAGGGGACATGTCATGTTTTGGAAAAAGTGTTGATTACCAGAAATCACAAGGAATTTGCCAGAGCAGTGATGATTTTCCGGAACAGTCAAATTGCTGGAGAAATTAAATGGTCGCTTGAATGATCTACCATGACTGTCGGAGATGCCAGTATCAACCAGTGGTGAGCGGGCAAATCTGCAGAACACTAATAATCAAGCAGAAGCTTGCTTGAGTTCACCGGAGTTGCAGCCAGATTGCATTCGTGTCATTGACTTCGAGTAGACCGCACCGGCTGCCGAATGGGCAATATACCATGCCCAGTTTTCTCGAGCGAGCAGTGCAGCAGTTAGAACCAAGAGATCTGTTCGAAGCCAGCAACAGTCGCAGATGCAAATTTGCAGAGATAAGCACCCTCAAATGCAGAAGGTTGCGGCAGATCAGGCGAACCAGCAGCTCCTATTGGCAGCATTGCCTTGGTGGCTGGCATCTAGACAAACAGAAGGCAGTAGTTGGGCAGCAGATCGTCGGCGGTTTTTGGCTTCAGGTAGTGATGTGGCTACACGAGTGAGAAAATTACCATTTTGCCCTTAAGTTGTACCTTGGGCGATTTATAATCCCATGCAAGTCACAAATTATCGTTTTGCCCCAATGCGGCAGCACTCCAGGGCACCATATGCTTGAGTGATCGTGCACGGCTAGGTAATGGTGTGGCAAGCTAGGAAACTTGGTGCACAAGTCAAAAATGACCGTTGTACCCCTATGATTCATTTCGGGTATTGTATGGCCACATAAGTGAGAAAATGACCATTTTGCACCTATGTGGCACTTTGAGGCACCATATGCGGGAGTGATTGTGCATTGCTAGGTTATGGTGTGGCAAACCAGGAAACTTGGAGCACAAGTCAAGAATGACCATTTGCCCCCTGTGTCCACACGACTGAGAAAATCACCATTTTTCCCCTAAGTTGTACCCTAGCACTTTATTTGCCCACATGAGTCAGTGGCGGCTAGGGTTTTTGCTGGAAGAAGAAGATGTTTTCCTTATTTGTAGCAGAAGACCCTCGATTTTTTTGGAATTCTAGATTTGGTCATTAAGTTTTGTTTATTAGCCCAATTAGGAATTTATTATTATTAGCTTTTTAGTTAGAGTTCTTTTGGGTCTTAGCACTGGTAGAAAGCAGTTGGTGAGGATGAGTCAGATTCGAGGACGAATCTTTTCCAAGCTGAGGAGAATGATGTAGACTGGCCCAAACTCGAAATGGGCTCAACTTTTGGGCTTTTTATATTTTTAGGGCTTTTTTTAAAATTTTCAATTAGGTTTAGGGTAGATTTTAGGTTATAAATATTTTGTTTTGTTTTCAGTTATAAACAGGCTTTTACAATGTGATTTTTTTAACTTTTTATCGTCGACTTTTGTCGTTAAACTGAAAACTTATGTGTTTTCACAATATCCAGTTCTTTTCCTATTTAGTTGTTTATTCATTTCTATTTATTGCATGATATTTTTTAAAAAAATTAACCCAGCGGCAACTCAAATTCATCCATTTAAAAAAGCACAGTTTTATTCAAAAAGGGTTTAAGATACTAAATCGAATTATTTAAAGGTTCGGTTCACGATTCTACCAGGCAGTTTGATTTGACCTTAAAACAATGGTTTTCGTAATAAAATACATCAACAATGAAATTTAAAAAATGATAAAAAAAAAAAAAACTTAAGGTGCAACCCGGCCGTTTAAATTAGATTTTTTTTTAAATTCATATGATTCATATTACTTGATATAATTTTAAAATTCTTTTGAATCATTTATAATGATTAAATACCACTAAAAAGATTCAACTAATACTTTATTACTGATATTTTAAAGCAATTTATATATTACATTGCATACCAATTCTTTCTTTTTTTAAGTAGTATATTTTGTACAGGGAAGTAGTTTTATTATTATATATTAATTCTAAATTGTTTAATAGTCTATTTGAGTTATTCTTTGATATAACAAAATTAAAAGTAAAAATATAATTGAGAAAAGCAGGAATTTCATAAAAGTGTCATTTGATTTAATTATTTGAAAATTTATTTGTTTTTCAAAAAATTCAATAGGATATTTTTTAGAATGCATATACCTTGTAAAAAGGTGTTACACAAAACAACCTATAGATTTATAAGCGTAAGATTGTTAATGAAGAATAGAGGGGTTTAGAT
>JAOXNR010000001.1:20030832-20045329 GCA_028571225.1 Parsonsia alboflavescens | reverse complement strand
TGTAAAAAGGTGTTACACAAAACAACCTATAGATTTATAAGCGTAAGATTGTTAATGAAGAATAGAGGGGTTTAGATAGGGATAAGAAGGATAGTTGTGTGATAGTTTTTTTGTAAAAGGGGTCATTCCTTGCTATTAACTTAACTACCACTCACCACCCATATAATTTAGTTCCTGCTTCAAAGTTGGAAAAAAAAAAAAAGGAATAATTAAAAACATACCATCTTATTAAAAATTGTATCTTTTCAAATTTGTTTTCCTGAAAAGAGTTATGTAATTAAACATATCTCAATTATAAAAGTTTTAAATAATCGAGTTTTTTCTATTTTCCATAGCATTCCATTAATCCGTTCCAAATTTAACTTCAGCATATAATAAATGTGTATATAAATATATAAATATATATTTATATTGGTCTTTAATTCTAAATTTTTTACTCTTATAAAATCAAATTGATAAAAGATTTATAGGACACTTGAAGAATTGGAGGAGTTTTAAAAAATAAAAAATGGAATTTAAGCTGTGGGAATTATATTCCCATAGGATTCTTTTGCTCTCATTAGCCTGTGATTGAGCACCAAGTTTAATTCTGCACATGCCTAACATTTTTCGTGAACATCATTTTTCAAATGACCAAAAATGATAGGTACTTTTTTCCATCCGTGTGTTTTTTTCCCCCCTTTTCCTGTGAATTGTTTGAATTTGTTATTATCAATTCCTGGTATTGAATTTTGTTCAATATGTTAGCTATTCGATATTTTCATTTTGAAATTTCAAATGTTCTGTTTGTTTCATAATGAAAAAAAGAGGGAGTAAACCTAATGCTTTTTATGACTGCAATTTTTGTTGAATTTTTAGGATCAGGTCTTTTGAGAGTATTTCTTCAACTTAAAAACTTGAGTGACATATTGCTAAGATGAAATATATTTGTTGTTCTAGGTTTGCATCATGTTCTTGAGTTCTGGTTTCTTGAGAACTACGTGTGGACTCTTTGCCCCTCCTGCAGTGGTGTTGAATGCTTTTAGAGGTGAGAATTATTCTTGTATATCCTTGATGTGTGTTATATAGCTTTTGGAGGCTAATTCTAAATTCCGAATGAATTTCTTTCCTTCGAATCAAAACTTTATTTTGTCACATGTTGTTTCTACGGATAAGATATAATTGTGGCTTCCCAATTACTGAGGAATCCTTTGTTCAGCATATTGCTGGGAAAACACGATGATGATATTGCAAGTTTTCTTTTTCTGGAATCATGCAAGAGGACAAAGAAGCTATGTCTAGAAGGTTTATTATCATCATAGTCACCATGGTCAACCTTGTTGTGTAACAACTTCAGGCCTCTTATTTGACATAATTTGAACAGAGATACAAAATAGCAAAGGAACAACTGAAGCCCATTCCTGGCTTATATAAATTGTGAAAGTGGATTCAAGATCATGGTTTGAATCGGGTAGTTGCCACTGACTCTCCAAGACCTAATGCCTAACTCATGATGATAGAGATCAAGCCCCATCGATGCCATCAGGTCCTATTACAAGATCAAAGGTATCAAAGATAAAGAGTTCATTGGTGATATTTATGCAACACAAGGAGGAACAACTGGACTTTGAAGCCATCTTCAAAGAGATTAGATTTAGATTCGATGAAGAACAATTTAAGAAGGATTACAACATGTTGAAGATTCAAGGATTTGAAGGAGGAGTTTCAAGTGAAGAACAAGGACAAGTCCTTTGGAATCAAGTGGAAGAAGCTTGGGAATGTTGCATCAAAGAGAGGGATGAAAACAAGAAGAAAATATCAAACAAATGGTGAAGGAAAACACTTCACCAGAGCCGGTTAAGCCCAAAGGACGCACGGGTCATTTTCCCCTGCACCGGTCAAAGTAGCAACAAAATGGCACTTTCTAGACAAATTCCAGAGAAGTACCAACATGTCACCCGATGCAGGTATTTCCTCCACCTTTTGGTCCCTAATGCGACCTCGATCTGTATTGGATGATTTGACTTCATTTTTATTGAATTTTCTTGCTCTTTTAAGTTATTTTTAAGGGTTATCAAGGTCCTTTGACC
Source organism: Parsonsia alboflavescens (assembly GCA_028571225.1). Lineage (NCBI taxonomy): Eukaryota > Viridiplantae > Streptophyta > Magnoliopsida > Gentianales > Apocynaceae > Parsonsia > Parsonsia alboflavescens. Next base: position 20,043,260 of record JAOXNR010000001.1, on the reverse strand, counting down.
CTTTTAGGGCTTCTTGTTTATGGAAGTATGAATAGTCCTTTATTTGATTTTGAAAGACAACTTATCTACAGACAACTATTGCATTGGAATGAAACCCATTTCAAGATCAATCATGATCTTTCTTGTGTATTCTTAAGAGTTCCTCTTAGGGTTCTTAGGTTACTACACTTAAGGACAATCAATTAGTTTAGGGTAAGGTATTGATTAGCCTACCAAATCAAGAGATTTTTTTCTTGTTGATCATCTAACGAAGGTCAATCTAATTATTCTTGAACCTTGTGATGAGTCCTCTAATTTCAATGATGGATTATTGAAGAACATGAACCTTCATCTATTCAAGAACCACATCATATTTGGTATCAGAGCTTAGGTTTTCATCACAAGGTTTGCCTAGCTTTACTTGCTTTATTGTTTTAAGTGTTAAGATCATGTTTTTTTCTTTAAAATCCCATGACCTTATGTTGATTTTTGTTTTGCTCCTTTACACTTGTCTTAGTTCTTCTATTGTGATTTCTTAGTGATTGTGGGAATTAAGTAAGCCCAAAAACAAGGGCTAATTCTAAGTGTTTGGTGATTCTACTTTTTATACCTTCTCTACAAAAAGAAAATTTCAAAAAAAAAAAAAAAAACAAGGGAAAAAAAAGAAAGAAAGATCAAAGACCCCAAAAATAAGGCGATTCAAAAATTTCTGGGCAAAAGTACAAAAAAGGTGCCAAAATCATTGATGAAATCAAGTTGATATCTCTTGTACTATTGAGTTATTATTGAGAAGAGATTGGTTTATTGATAAATTGTGATTGAATTGCCAATTTTTTGAGCTTATTTGAGATCAAAGGCTTTGAGGCATTGAAATATATATAAAAATTTGAGATCACAATCTTTGTCCTCAAGGTGATTGATAAAATGCTTATCATCTATTTTCATTGGACTCTAAATGTTTGATCATTTGTCTTGAATTGATGGACCTTATTTCTTTGAAACTCTATTATCTTGGTTCTTGTTTGGTGATCATCAATTGATTGAATTGTGTGGATCATTTGATGTTCTTACCTAAGTGATTTGCATTGTCCTTGTGAGTTGTTTCACAACTTGAAAGAGTAGGTAGAGTGGAAAAAGGCAATTGAGTGAGTAAAAGAAGCCAAATTTGAGTGACAAACACAAGAGAAAGGTGATGACATACACAATCCCCCGATTTTGAAGTTTCATTGTAGGTACAAGAAGAACAAAGAAGCTAACCCTTCATCCCAAGCTTCACATTTGGGAGTTGACAATGATGGCATGGTTCTATTCATGGAGAGGATGACAAAGGAGTTATCCACTAGTATAGGGGACATGAGGAGAGACTTAAATACAAGGTTAGACCAAGTGGAAGGAAGACTAGATACAATGGACACACCTCCTCATCACCCTATGAGAAACCCATTACCTCAAAGGGGAAGAGGAAGGGAACATCAACCAAGAGTTCATCCAATGAGGAGAATCCATCAAGAGCATTAATATGAAGATGATAGTATCAATGATGGGGACTTTGATGAGAAGTATGATGAAGAGATGACGATGTAGACAAGAACTCAGGGAGTTTCAAGCTAACAATGCCCCCATTCTATGGTGGAGATAACCCCAATGCATACTTGGATTGGGAAAGGAGAGGGGAGGCCATTTTTGAGTGCCACAATTAAACCGAAGAGAAGAAGATCAAGCTAGCCATTGTGGGATTCACGGACTATGCCATCATGTGGTGGGATCATCTTGTTATTGCCAAGAGGAGGCAAGAGGCACCGCCCATAGAGACATGGGAGAAGATGAAGAGCAACCTAAGAAAGAGATTTGTGCCAAAGCATTATCAAAAGGATCTTCACCACAAGATACAACCCTCACTCGAGGATCAAAGAGCGTGGATGCTTACTACAAAGAAGTGGAGATAGCAATGATAAGAAGCAATCTTGTTGGAGAGGAAGAAGAAGCAACAATGGCAAGGTTTCTTAATGACTTGAACAAAGAGATTGGAGATACCCTTGAGTTACAACAAAATGAAGACTTGGAGAAGATGGTTCAAAAGGCTATCAAAATTGAAAGGCAAATCAAAAATAGAAGAGCATCATATGGCAAATCCTATAGCAACACTAGCTATGGAAACTCATCTTCCAAATCTACAAGTTCATGGCTCGAGAAGGAGCAAGGAATGTCTAAAGCCACAACCAAGGAAGAAGCCCCAAAACCAAAATTTGGAGAAGTGAAAGTCCCACAAGGTGACAAAAGTAAAATGCAACAATCCCCTTATAAAGCTAGAGAGATTGAATTCTTTAAATGTCAAGGTTATGGACACATGTCTCCTCAATGTCCTAACAAAAGAAATATTCATTTGGATAGAGGCTTTGTTGAGTATTCTAGTGAGGAGGAAGAGAGGGATATTGATGATGATTGTGAAGGGGATGATGGTGAGGGTAGTGATCCTAATGAGGGTATTCTTGGAGGTCAATTGAACATTGTGATTAGGAGAATCCTTAGTACTCACGCTAAGGAAGAAGATAGGTCGCAAAGGGAGAATTTGTTCCATTTTAGATTCATGATTAAGGGAAATTTGTGTAGTCTTATAGTTGATAGTGGGAGTTGTGTCAATGTGGCAAGCAAATATAAGGTAGATAGGTTGAAGCTTCCTTGTATTGATCATCCAAAACCATATAGGTTGCAATGACTTAATGATAGTGGGGAGGTTAAGGTTGAGAACAAAGTGAGGATACCGTTTTCAATGGGGAAATATAGTGATGTGATTCCAATGCAAGCTACTCATTTGTTACTTAGGAGGCCTTGGAAATATGATAGGAAGGTCACATTGATGTGCACAAAGACAAGTACACTCTTGAATTTAACGGGAAAATGATTCACTTGAACTCTTTGAAACCTCATGAAGCTTAGCTTGATCAAAAGAGGTTGCTTGAAAAGATGAGTGAGTATTATAAGGGTAAAGAAAATAGAGAAATCAAAATGAGGAAGACAAGAGAATGGAGAAAAATCAAGAAAGAAAGAAGAGGGTTTGAAAGAGAGAGGGAAAGAAAAGGAGAGATCAAAATAAGATGAGTGGAAAATTAAAGAAAAAGAAAATAAGAGTGAAAAGAAAGTGAGCTTCTATGCAAAAATAAGAGTGGTGAAGAGTGCATGCTTGGGCTATAAGCCTGCGGTTTTAGTTATGTACAAACACTCTTTAAAGTCTAATGCTTTTGATACTAACAACTCTTCCTCTAGTCTTGTTTCAACTATTTTGCAAGAGCATGCAGATCTATTTTCGGAAGAGTTGTGACCATTAAAAGGAATAGAGCATCAGATTGATCTCATTCCTGGAGCTTCTCTTCCAAACAAGGTGGCTTATAGGACAAATTTGAAGGTAACAAAGGAGTTGCAAAAATAAGTGGAGGAGCTTCTTGATAGAGGATACATAAGGAGAGCTTGAGCCCATATGTCGTTCTCGTTTTGTTGGTACTCAAGAAAGATGGCTCTTGGCACATGTGTGTGGATTGTAGGGCAATTAACAAGATAACGATAAAGTATCGCTTCCCTATCCTAGGCTAGATGATATGTTGGATGAGTTGAGTGGAAGTATATGCTTTTCAAAGATTGATTTAAAAAGTGGCTATCAATACATTAAAATGAAAGAAGGTGATGAATGGAAGACTGCTTTTAAGACTAAGCATGGTTTTTATGAATGGCATGTTATGCCCTTTGGCCTCACCAATGCTCCTAGTACTTCCGTGAGATTGATGAATCATGTTCTTAAAGATTGTATTGGTAGGTTTGTTGTGGTATACTTTGATGAAATCTTAGTATATAGCAAGAACGGAAAAAAGCGTCTTGATCATTTGAAAGTTGTCTTTGATGTGCTTAGAAAGGAACACTAGTATGCTAATTTGAATAAATGTTCATTTTGCTTAGATAGAGATATATTTCTTGGACACATGGTTTCTTCTAATGGCATACATGTAAATGAGGAGAAAGTGAAAGCTATCAAAGAATGGCCTACCATTAAAAGTGTAAGTGAGGTAAGGAATTTCCATGGGCTTGCTTCATTCTAAAGAAGGTTTGTCCAAAACTTTAGTACAATTGTAACCCCCCTTATGGAAGTGATCAAGACAAAGGCAAAGTTTAGATGGGAAAAAGAGCAAGAGAGCACTTTCAATTGCTTATATCCAAACTTTCTATTACCCTTATCTTATTTTTACTCGATTTTTCAAAAGTTTTTGAGATTGAATGTGATGCCTCTGGGGTTGGGATAAATGCCATTCTTATGCAAGAAAAGAGACCAATTGCTTATTTTAGTGAAAAAATTTATGATGCTTCTTTGAATTACTCTACATATGACAAGGAATTGTTTGCATTGGTTAGGGCTTTGAAGCATTAGCAACACTACCTATGACCAAGAGAGTTTGTCATTCATTCCGACCATAAGTCCCTCAAGTATTTGAAGGGGCAATCAGAGCTAAGCAAGAGGCATGCTGAGTGGATGGAGTTCATAGAAATGTTTCCCAACATTATCCAATACAAACAAGGTAAAAATAATGTTGTAACGGATGCACTTTCGAGGTGGTGAACCTTACTTGCTACTCTTGATTTATCAAGGACTTATATGGTGAAGATGATGACTTTAAGGATATTTTTGTTGCTTGGAGTTGATGATATGCATTACTTGCATGATGGATTTCTATTTGGCGGGATAAATTGTGTGTGCCTAAGTGTTCTTTAAGGAGATTTCTTGTAGTTGAAAGTCATGGAGGTGGCATAATGGAGCATTTTGGCATTTCTAAGACTTTAGATACTTTTAAAAAGCATTCTTATTGACCGCACATGAAAAGGGATGTAATGAGAGTGTGTGAAAATTGCATTACTTGTAAAAAAGCTAAATCTACTTTTAAAACACATGGTCTTTATATGCCTTTCCCTATGCCTAATGCTCATTGGGAAGATGTATCCATGAATTTTGTGCTTGGTTTGCCGAGGACTAGGAGAGATAAAGATTCAATTCTAATGGTAGTTGATAGAATTTCAAAGATGGCTCAATTCATTGCATGCTCTAATGTTGCTGATGCTCACAATATGGCTAACTTGTTCTTTAAAAAAGTTGTTAGATTGCTTGGAATATCTAGAACCATTGTGAGTGATAAAGATACAAAGTTCTTGAGTTTCTTTTGGAAAGTCTTTTGGGGGAAATTGGGAACTAAATTGTTGTTTTCTACGACATGTCACCCTCAAACAGATAACCAAATGGAGGTGGTTAATAGGACCTTGGGCACCATACTTAGAGCCATAATCAAAAAGAATTTAAAGTGTGCATTCTTCTACTCACTTTTCTCCTTTTGAATTGATGTATGGTGATAATCCTTTAACTCCTCTAGATTTAACCCATCTACCTTTGAATGAAGCACATAGCTTAAATGGCAAGAGGAATACAAATGCATGAGTGATGTGATCTCAAATTTGGAAGGAACCCATCATTCATCAAATCCAAATTTTCGAACACCACAAATTGTGATTGCCCAAGACTTCATTTAACAGATTCAAGCTAGAACCATTGACCAATTGTCTTCCAATATGATCTAATGGATTAAGTCCCATCAACTCAACCCTATTACCCTAGCCAAGCATTGAGATCCCTAAAGTTTCACTAAGGACCCTAGAAGAGCCCTAAGACAAACTCTCGGTCAAGTAACCTAGTATCCATTTGGAATTCATTCAAATTTCTAAAAAGTGTTTGTAGAGTTAATTGTTCTAATGTAATACCAATGATGGACTATTTACAAGCTCAGTCACAACTAGGATTAGGGACTTAATTAGCCACCTTAAGCTAGCTTAAAACATAAACAAAGCAACTAACAATAAGTGGAAAAATCCAACTAAAGTCAAGATTACAAAGCTGTAAAAACAGCGGACTAAAATTGAAATTTTCTGGCAAAATTTTTGCCAACTGTCCAGCATGACTTCCAATGCTTCCCAAGGCTTGTTTCCTTGATTGTTCACTCCTCCTTGATGTCTTCCATCACCCACAAGTTGAGCTCTTTCCTTGGTTCATCCGCCATTGAAGATTGTTCCTAAAAAATTGTTGTAAAGTCTAGCAAAGTCTCAACACATTTGCTGAAAGTTCCAGCCTTGTTCATTCAATTTCCAACTTTTCTATGTCTTCTAATCCCCTATATTAGTCTTCATACTTGAATACATTACAAGGTTCTTCAACTTGCCAATCATCTTCAAGCATAGCTTCTTCAATCTTGTCATGAACTTCAAATTGTTTCAAGTTGTTCTTCATGGTCTAGCTTCAATACCAACCTTGCTACTTTCATCATCAAACTTCCATGCTTATACTTGAAATATTGATCTTTGTGTGCATGAATCAACTTCTTCATCTTGTAAAGCTTCATTGCATTCATTGATTCACCCCTTGAAGCTCCATCTTCTTTAGAATTGAACTTGAATCTTCTCATCGCCTTATTTGGTAGCTTCCATGAGTTCTCCCATCTCTTGATAGCTCCTTGATACCCATCAATGAGAAAGCTAGGGAGAACATTTAATTTCAAAACCAATACTATACCAAGCATCACAACAAGGGAGAAGGCCTATAAGATTTGAAGTGGCAAATTAGGTGTGGATTCATCTAAGAAAGGAAAGGTTTCCACAAGCAAGAAAGTCTAAGCTTGATCAAAGGAGAGATGGACCTCTCCAAATCATTGAGAGGATAAATGACAATGCCCACAAAGTAGGCCTTCAAGGTAAATATCACGTTAGTTCAACATTTAATATTAGTGATCTCTCTCCTTTTGATGTAGTTGACCAAGATTTGCGGATGAATCTTTTCAGGGAGGGCTGGTGATAGAGATTAAGCCCCATCGATGCCATCAAATCCTACTTCAAGATCAAGGGCATCAAAGATGAAGAGTTCATTGGTGAAATTTATGCAAAACAAGGAGGAACAACTTGACTTTCAAGCCATCTTCAAAGAGATTAGATTTGATGAAGAATAAGTTAAGAAGGATTACAACTTGTTAACGATTCAAGGACTTGAAGGAGGAGTTTCGAGTACAGATCAAGGTCCTAAAGTTCTTTGGAATCAAGTGGAAGAAGCTTGGGAATGTAGCATCAAAGAGAGGGATAAAAACAAGAAGAAAATATCAGAAAAAAGGTGAAGGAAAAAGCTACACTGGCACCAGGAACCAGCACCGATTAAACCCAAAGCTTGCACCGGTCATTTTCTCCTTGAATCGGTCGAAGCAACAACAAAATGACACTTTTTGGACAAATTCCAAAGAAGAACCACCGTGACCATCAGCATGTCACCTAGTGTCAGTACTTCCTCCCCAATTTGGACCCTCAACTTTTTATTTTGTCCCTAATGTGACCTTGACCCATTTTTGACAATTTGACTTCATTTTTATTGACATTTCTTGGTCTTTTAAATTATTTTAAAGGGTTATCAAGGTCCTTTAACCTTTATTTAGGGCTTCTTGTTTATGGGATTATAAATAGTCTCGTATTTGTATTTAAAAGACAACGTATCTAAAAACAACTATTCCATTGGAATGAAACCCATTTCAAGATAAAGCATGATCCTTTTGTGTGTTCTTAAGAGTTCCTCTCAGGGTTCTCAGGTTACTACACTTAAGGACAATCAATTACTTTGGGTTAAGGTATTGATTAGCCTACCAAATCAAGAGATTGGTTGTTGTTGATCATCCAATATATTTCAATCTAATTATCCTTGAACGTTATGATTAGTCCTATAATTTCAACGATCGATTTATTACTAAAGAACATGAACCCTAAAAATCTTCATCTATTCAAGAATCACATCACATAATTTCACTACTTGGTCTTATATATATATATATATATTGAGGCAGTCATTGTTGGAAATAGTTGTGCATGAGCCAAACCATTTGCCAATCCGCACTTGAAGATGAGACTAACATATTTGAGGTAAGAAGTCTGATACAAGTACACAATTCTGCAAATTTTGCACTCTTTAAATCCACAATATTCGAGATCTTCTTCATGTTCAAGATTCTATTTTTGGGATCAAAGTGTTGGATATGCCCTAAGACCATATGATGCTTTACTAAGATGACATAACTTTGTATCATGATTATATTTATACCATTATATAATTTGTTTGAAATATTTGCATTTTATTTAGTAAATTATATGATGTCCTTAGAATAGTTTATTTCTATTCGTAAACATTCCTAGTCAAGTGTTATTGAGATTAGGATATCAATAACATGCTGAGACTAGTATGTGCTGGTTGATGACTTGTGTCATGGAAATAGGATATCAAATCATCACATAAGTACACATAGAATATTGTGTACTGGATTGACTGGCCATGAAATCACTTCATAGATCGTTATATGAGTGTCATAAGTGATTTCATTGTGATTATTATGTCAGACCTTTTGACTTGAGGTCATTAGAGATTCCTACATGAAAGATTGCATACTTTGATATTGTCAACCGTCACTATTAATTCAGTGGACAATAAAGGTATTTATTGAGTATATCCTAATTTATGCAATTTAACGTTGAATGATCAGGATACGATTTGTCAGTCATATATAACAAGGGAGAGATGTCTTGAATTCTTGGTAAAGTAAGACTACGAAATGCATGGTCATACTCGAATAAGTGGATATGAGATATTTATCTTATTTGGTTTAATTAGTCTAATCGGGACTGAGAATTGAGAAATTGAACTTTACGTGTATGACACATTCCATGACTCGTGTTCAATTATTACTTCTCGGACATAGAGATTAAAACATGTGTTTTTATCACGGAAGGTTTTATCTTGTCACCGACATTCTTGTTAATTAGATTGTATTAATGTGTTGCTAAACACCTCTTATTGTACATGACATTAAAATTTGTTTATGTAAAATGCCATTTTTACTAGGACCTATTGGGTCACACATTTAGAACCTATCGCTTAATGGGCAATATCTTGTTTGAGACCTAAACGTAACTAACTAAGTTATTTAGGCTAATATATGAATAGCAATAAAACTAAAATATAATTAAGAGGTAATTATGTGACTAAATTAAGAGGTAATTATGTGACAAAATTTAATTTAGTTACTCTCTTATAGGCCGCTCGTTTTAAATTTAAATTAGAATTCAAAAACGAGATTGATTTATCTAGAAAACTTCGTGATGGGATTTTTCATAATTTACTTCTCCCTCTTTTTGTTTTGTTTTTCTTTTTTTGGGTCATCATCTGTATAGAGAAAAACATAACATTTTCATAGGGATTTAAAAAAAAAAGTAAAAATTAACGAGATAAAATTACTAACACAATTGAATCTAGCAATTCAATCTTGTCAACTCCCACTTCTTGGTTCATGTGACCATTCGTGTGGACAAAGTAGAGGCAAAATTCGAAGATCTTTGTCAATGACTACAGACTACCATTCTGTTAATCATCTTCTGTCTAATATTGAAGAAAAGGGTATTTACTGACCCTCTCTATGATTCCCTCCGATCAACACCTAGAGGAGGTCTATTTGTGACCTTCCTTCACAAAGCAGGGGTTGCAGCTTGGATTCCTATAATTAGCTTAACAATGGGGCTTTTTCTTAACTACCCAATTTGGATAGAAAGATTTCTATTTTATCTAAATCTTCACAAAATTTCATAAGTTATCCAACTTTAAATCTAACTTTTCACTCTATACCAATTTTGAATTTTCCTTAAAAGAAAAGAAACAAAACTAGCATTTATTCACTTTTAACATGCAATTACTATATTGCCCTAAACATTCAAAACACCCCTAGTACCATTGCACTACTATTGTAAAACCGAATTGAAGATAATTCAACTACATTATGGATTAAGTTTCTTTCGGTGGAAGTTGAAAAAAACCTCAGTGAAATGAACCTTCATTCCCCATGTTAAAAAAAAAACTGCTGATGTGGTGCATTGAGTTTGAGAGAGTTGTCGTTTTTTTTCTTCACAAGACCAAGGTAGCATCGTTGGGTGTACAGAGAGTTTGGTTTATTTTTCATTTTTACTGTTATGGTGATTGATGCTTGTATTGTGATTTCGAAGTGTCTTTGGGTACTGGTATTTGTCCATTTTGTGTTATTTGTTTAGTGGAAGGAAGGAAAGAAAGGGGGTTGCAGAGGCTCGAAACAACCTTCAAGAGTTCGACATACCTTCCGAAAGGCTGGAACAGGACAATCTTTTGTATATTCTTTGTTTTTTTTTTCATTAAGATATTTCTTCCCCCCCCCCCCCCTCCCCTTTTCTTATTATTTCCAGTACATGTTCTCAAATATATTTTCCTTTGGATTCTTGTAGGAAATGGATTACATTATAATTGCTATTCATGATGGTTCTCTAAGTGGAAGGGCATTTCCGATCGTCATACCAAACAAAATCAATTATGAAGATTCTAGGAGAACTATAGCAAAATACGAGAAGATTGATTTCAGCCAATTCGACATACAAATTTCCATTGCATCTAAATTATCTTATGGAAGTATTAAATTAATGGAAATTGAAGATATATAAGGGATCATGTATTTGAAGGGGGAAGCTGGTCCTAAAATGGCGGTTGTTAACATAATTGAAAGATTACATTAGTGTGGTGGTGATCATGTAAGGGATGGTTTTGTTGATGCATACGAAAGGAATCCGGATGAGACATTCGCACCACCAAATGATGAACCTGGGACATTTGGAAATATTCGCAGCGATGATGATGATGATGATTATGAAGAAGAATATATCTGCAGTGTTGATGATGACATCCCCAGCAACTTCGATGATGGGGTCAGACATTTAGTTCCTTTTGAGCAATTTATTTTGAACCTTTCTACTCAATTCACGAACATTGGGTGAGGATGAAGAGGTGCATTATTCCGAAGATGAAAGCATTCCAGTTGTGGGTTTAATAAGGAATGATGCAATTTTGAACACTAAGGATGAATTGACGGCAACAATTGGTCAATATTAACTCAAGAATAGGTTTTTCCTATCATGTGGTACGTTTGGATAAGGCAAGATTTGAGACACGATGCAAGAATCAAAAAGATTGCACCTTTATTATACATGCACAGTGTAGAGTTGGATGCCAGATATAAGTAATCCACAAGTTTGTCTCAACTCACACTTGCATTCAAACCATACAACAAAGCCAAAACAAGGATGTAAGTGCATCAACAATTTGTCGTTTGTACGCTAGTAAAATTTTCTATGCGAATCACACCCCCAATAATGTGATTCAAGACACACAGGAGAATTATGGGGTGAAGCAGGGATACACCACAGCCTGGAGATCTTTACAACATGCAAAGAATATAGCTTATGGAACTCTAGAGGACTCATTTAGACAGCTTCTATCATACTTCTATCTTTTGGAGCGGACAATGCCCAACACAGTGACCAACATAGCATTATGGGAGGATCACTTTTCTGAGGTCATTTTTCGCACTTGGTCCTTCAATTGAGGGTTTCAAGTTAATGAGACCCGTCATTATCATAGATGAAACACATTTGAAAGGTGAATACGAGGGAAAAATTTATGCAGCTATCTTGGCTGATGGAAACAGACCAACTTTTCCCCTTGCATTTGGATTTGGTGAAGAGGAGGGTAATGATTCATGGGAATGGTTCATAAAAAGACTAAGAACTACATACGAATTGCTGGATGATTGGAAATTTTTTCTAATCGACACAAAGGCATACTACACGTAGAGAGGAAAATGTATCCCAATGTTGCACATGCCTTTTATTTTTTACCTTTGAATGAAAACTTAAAAACAAAGAGCAAAGATCCTCATGTTGCAGTGATTTTCAAAAGTGTTGCATACGCCTATAATAAGCAAAAATGTGACTATTACTTTGGGGACATTCAACATATACACCCTAGAGTTCATCGGTGGTTGGATGTTGAGGTAGGGCAATTGGGTTGGTCATGTGCTTACTGTCCGAATAATCGATACAGCCAAATGACAAGAAATCTTGTAGAGTCCTTCAATGAAGTGATCAAGAAAGCTCAGAAGTTGCCTATTATATCTGTTCATGAGTTTTATAGTTGTATGTGTCAGAGTTGCTTTAATAAATGCCGAGAAGGAGCAACTACAATGCCTAATATTATTACCAAACTTGCTGTGGAACAAATTTAGAAGTAAGCTGTGAAAGTTGGGTTGGATATGCCCGGAGAACATATGATGATTTTAGTTACGGGGCATAACTTTGTATCATGATGCTATTTATATCATTATAAAATTTACTTTTATATCTGCATTTCGTTAAATAAATTATGTAATGTCCTTAGAATACTTTATTTCTATTCTTAAAACGTCCCCAGTCAAATGTTATTGAGATTAGGATATCAATTACACGCTGAGACTAGTATGTGCTGATTGATGACAGTCGTCATGGATATGAGA
>JAOXNR010000001.1:20015994-20030732 GCA_028571225.1 Parsonsia alboflavescens | reverse complement strand
AATCCACAAGGGGGCGATTAACCCATCTCAATAGAGAGATGGCATAGAGACCCTATTGTATAGGTCTGTCTTAACTACCTATATCAATGAACCTAACATGAAAGGCTATTGATCTCTTAAAGCTCGCCTATATCATATTAAGGCACATTAACCTAGCTTTGTCAGACCACCAACCCATACTCATGTCACGGGGTTGTGTCCACGTAGTAGCTACAATGACATTAGTTCTCTTTTCATTGATAGTACATTTAGAGAACTGTCATTATGTGGTCCTGTTCTACACATTCAAAATGTGCTAACACATATAGTCCGAGCTCACTACCCAATGACTAAGGGTAAGTCACCCTACTTAAAGGAGACTAATGTATTATGATCATTATTCAATGGAACGCCCAATTCCATTAAATGATCAAGAACAATTTTCCTTATGATTTAAGCTTCCGGTGATCCAAACCTTACTATGCTGAACGTCCCAGCACATAGATCACCTATTTAAATCAAGTTGGACCTTATTGTATGAAAAATATATGCGCAGAAAAAATTCAAACAATACCTTAATTTTATTAAATAAAAAATTACAGAAAATTGGTAATCTTTTTGGGCATAAATCCCAACAACATGTCCACTGTGTCTCACCATCTAGAGTTTGGGTTGTGGCGGTGGAAGCTGAGAGTGGTGGTCTCAACCTAATAGTGACAATGACAATGGAGGTCCGGGAGAGAGAAGATAGGTGCGGTTTAGGCTTGAGAGTTATGGCTGATGTTGGGAGAGGGTTGAACAACTGTGTCTCACCACTGACGGTTTTGGCAGCGACAGTGATAGTAGAGGCATTTAGATGGGAGATAGGTATAGTAGAGGCTTGAGAGAGATAGCGGCGACTTGGAGAGGGGAGATAGGTCGATGGAGGCTTGAGAGTGTGATGCAGGACTATTTTGGATCTCCTGTAATTATCTGAAAACAACCAAGCAGGAAAAGAAAAAAAAAAGGATGTTTTGACTAATCACTCATGATTTCGGGATGTTTTGCGTGATCACTCACGTTTTGGCTTAACTTGAATTGCAATTCAATACCAAAAGTAAAGAGAAAGAAAAGGAATTTCGATTCTTGGAGATTTGTCGAAAAAGACAGCTTGTTTAAAATTGAGACAAAACGAAATATTTATAACCTAAATCTATCCTAAACCTAATCGTAATTAATTAAAAGAATCCTAATCGGACTTAAATAAAAAAATCCTAATCCGATTTGGAAATAATAATAAAAAAACAACAAAATCCCTAAAATATAATTAAATTCGAAAAACATGAAAAGTGTCTGAAAACCCATCAAGATGGTCCCGGATGGCCAAAAAAAGTCATAGCTCATAGCAAAGCTATGTGTAATTCTCATTGGGCCGTCTCCAGTAGCCCAGTCAAGTTTCAGCCCATTTCGAGACAATTAGGTTGGCCCGCATCCTGAGGTAGAAGGTCCAGATTAGTCCGGATCAGGCCTGTTTTCCTTGCAGTCGTTTGGACCTTCGTGGGCTCCCTGGCGTGGGCTTGGCCGATGTAATCTGGTGGTCCAAACTGTCCTGTCCATCTTGGACAATGTCCTCATCTCTCTCCCCGTCCTCTGAAAGCTTGTCCTCAAGCTTGAATTCTCACCTGCATAAGGGATTAGATGACGGACATTAAAGATATCAGAGATGGACATATCGTTCGGTAACTCAACCCTGTAGGCGTTGTCGCCAAATTTCTCCAACACCTGAGAAGGTCCAATCCTCTTCGGTTTGAGCTTGGTGTAAGCTCCCTGCGGATACCTTTCCCATGGCAAATAGACCCATGCCAAATCACCAACTTCAAAAGCTTTCTCTCTGCTCAAGTCTAGCCTTCACAACAGCGTGTAAATCTAGTAAATCAACCACTCGTTCATCCACTTTCTTGGTCGGCTTCTCTATTTCGTCAATAGGGAGAAGGTCAAGTGGAACTCTCCATAGAAACGCATACAACACTTGGAATGGAGCGAACCGTGTGGATCGATTCACCGACGAATTAAATTCAAATTCAATTTTTGGTAAGCAAAGATCCCAACTTCTGAATTCATGGACATTTGCTCGTAGCAAATTCCCAAGACTCTGGTTGACAACCTCAATTTGTCCGTCAGTTTGTTGATGATATGGGCTTCTGAATTTCAGTTTCGTGCCAAGTTTCTTCCACAACTCTTGCCAAAAATGCCCAATACACTTGTTGTCCCTGTCTGAAAGTATCGACGATGGCAACTCATAGTGTCGAACAACCATAGAAAAATATAGATCAGCCACCTTAGTTGCATCCAACGTTGTCTTGCACGGAAGGAAGCAACTCAGTTTGGTAAATCAATCAACAACCACCATTATTGAACCCAGCCCCTTCGCTGTCAGTGGCAATCCCACTATAAAATCCATGGAGACATCCTTCCACGGCTCATATGGTATTGGCAACGGAATGTATAGTCCCTGATTTGTATCTGTCCCATTCGCCTCTTGACAGACACAGCACCTCCTTACATATGTCTTAACATCTCTATCAAGTCTTGGCAAATAAAACCGCCGATACACTGCCCAAGCAGTTTTATCCCGGCCAAAATGTCCCTGATTATGCAATTCCTATATAATCACCATGCCTAGAGAGGTATCTGGGATGCACAAACAATTACCTTTGAACAGAAACCCATTATAAAGGACGTAATCAGTTTGGCTTCTACTCTCAACTTCAGCTACAATACCTCCAAAATGCTTATCTGCTCGGACATCCTCCTTCATGTTTGAGAAGTCCAAAGCGTACACCTGCATTGGCATAAGCAACAAGCTCCTTCTGCTCAAGGCATCAGCTACCTTGTTCAGAGTACTAGATTTATGCCGAATACTAAAGCTGTATTCCTGCAAAGCACTTACCCACTTTGCGTGTCTCGTGCTCAGCTTGTGTTGTCCCTGCAAATACTTTAGCGCCTGATGGTCAGAAAATAGCATAAATTCCCTCTATATCAGGTAATGTCGCCAATGCTGCAATGACTTCACAATAGCATACAACTCGAGGTCATAAACTGAGTAGGTTAACTTCGCTCCACTCAGTTTCTCACTATAATATGCCACTGGTTTCGCCGCTTGACTCAGAATAGCTCCAATACCTATCTTCGATGCATCACAGTCAACCTCAAATAGCTTGTCAAAATTCGGCAATACCAATAAAGGAGCGTGTGTCAACCGATCCTTCAGAACTTCGAAAGCTTCCTATGCCCTTTCTATCCATTCGAATCTATCCTATTTCAGCAACTCCATCAAGGGTGTAGCTACCTCGCTGTATCTCCTAACAAATCGCCCATAGAATCCTGCAAGGCCTAAGAAAGACCTCAACTCTGTCACAGTAGTAGGCGATGGCCAATTCACAACAGCCTGCACTTTCCCTTCATCCAGTAAAATTCCATCTCCAATCACCACATATCCCAAAAACAAAAGTCTCTCAACCATCCGCACGCATTTACTAGGGTTAGCAAACAACTTATGTTCACGTAAAACACTAAGCACTTGTTCCACATGCCCAACATGCTCAACAACAAACTTACTATATATCAGAATATCATCAAAGAATACCACAACAAAAGTACTGAGAAAAATGGTCTCAAAACCTAGTTCATTACCCGTATGAAGGTACTCGAAGCATTTGACAATCTGAATGGCATCACCAACCATTCATACAACCCCTCCTTCGTCTTGAAGGCTGTTTTCCACTTGTCACCTGCTTGATCTGAATCTGTTGGTACCCACTCTTCAAATCAATCTTCGTGAATACCGTTGCTCCACTCAATTGATCAAGCATATCATCAAGCCTCGGTATGGGGCACCAATACTTGAGAGTAATCCGGTTAATTGCTCTACTGTCCACACACATCCAACATGAACCATCATTCTTTAGTACCAATAACGCTGGCACCGCACATGCACTAATGCTCTCTTGAACAAATCCCTTATCTAGAAGTTCTTGGACCTACCGTTTCAACTCATCATGTTGCTCTGAAGTCATCCTGTAATGTGCCTTATTCGACAACACCAAGCCCGGAATCATATCAATCATATGCTGGATATCTCTCATTGGTGGATATCCAGGAGGTAAGTAGCTCGGAATCACCTCTTGAAAATCGTCTAGCATCTTCCGCAGCTCCTCTGGCACATTGGGCTGCTCCTGGCCGAAACTCTCGAATGTACTCACCAAGGCAAAACAAACATCCTCTCCATCTAGTCTCTCCTCAAACTCTTGGCTTGGTTAACAAATCACTGCCTTCCAGCCGACATTCTCCTAAAGTGGCTTCAGGATCAGTTTTCTCCCCTCTAACCTCAACATGAACATGTGAGTGTACCGTTGTACACTGCTCGATTATCAAACTGTCAAGGACGCCCCAAGATAATATGTGTCGCATCCATAGGAACCACATCAGCCTCTATCGTTGTCTCATACTGTGGACCAAAGGAGAGATGAACCCTGCAGCGCTTGCTGACTTGAATATCAACATCTCTATTCATCCAACCGAGCTTGTAGGGATGAGGATGGGGTATGGTTGCTAATTCCAATTTCTTTACAGCCTCTTCAGCAATCACATTCTTCCAACTACCGGAGTCGATAATCACCTTACATGTTTTCCCAGCCACAAGGCACTTTGCTGAAAAAATGTCGTGCCGTCGCCAATCCTCACTCGTCCTGGGTGCCAAACACATCTTGCGCATTACCAAAATATCACCCTGGATATAATCAGGATCAACCACACAAATATCTTCCTCAAACTCCTTGTCCTCTGGGAATTCTTCAGCGTATTCCCCCTCCATTTGTTCTTCCATGTAAAACTGAGCTCAAGCATTAGGGCACTCACTAGCATAATGCCCTAAATTCTGACACCTATGACAATGGATATTGGCTCGGTTACCGCCTGTTTTTTGTTGGGAACCTGAAGCTACATTCGATAATGGGGCTCTAGGTGGCAGTGGAATATTTGGTTGCTTCTCTGCTGGAGGAGCAACCCTACTGCCTGAACTCTGTCCTGACACTTGGCCTGGTATCAAATTTCCTCTGCCCTGAAGCCTCAGTTTCACATGAACCTCTGCTCAACTGCATGCGCCTTCATGTGAGTTTCTCCCACACTGTTTATGCTGTGAATAGACAATCCATCTTGTATCGGCAATCTCAACCCGTGCATATACATGGCGACTAACCTCGATTCTGCCTCTATTAACTGATTTCTAGCCACTAGCCGATAGAATTCAGTTGTACATTCTTCAACAGTACGACTTCCTTGTGTCAACCCATGCAACTTTGCATATATTACTTGTTCGTGCTTTGGCGGCAGAAATTCTCTATTCATCTCCTGCTTCAAGGCTACCCACGAATCGATTGGCAGTCTTCCATCCATGTACCGCCTGTAATGCTGTGCATGCCACCAAGCCGTTGCTCTATCTCTAAACTTAATTGTAACAAATGGCACCTACTTATCCAACAGTACCTCCTTCAGATAGAAAACATCATCAACCTACTGAGTCCAGTCGATGTATTCATCCGAATTCAACCCCCCTTGGAACTCGGGAATTTCGATCCGAAAACCAGCTTCCTATCTACCTGAATTTACGTCCTGATGTTGCTGGTGGTCGACGTTCCCAAGTGGAATGATTTCTCTGTTGCGTGGCTGCTCTTCCTGCGCTGGTGGCTCAACATGATTTTGCTCCTCCAAGCGTGCTAATGTAGCCCACAACAACTCCATCACATCTTTAAAGAGACGGTTCCTCATTTTTGTGCTCCATTCTGATAAAAAGTTTTGAAATTCTGGCAAAATTTTTGAAATTCCGATACCAATAAAGTTTAATTCTGCTTAATAGTAAATCGAAAAACAGTAGACGGAAACCGGTAAATAGTAGCGGAACAGTGACAGTGAACAGTGCGACGACAACAATTTCGGAAACTCAAACTTTGGATGATCTGAAATCAAGGCTCTGATACCAAGTTGATGCAAGACAACTTTGGATCGCTTGCAATTATCTGAAAACAACCGAGCAGGAAAAGAAAAAAAAAAGGATGTTTTACGTGATCACTCATGATTTCGGGATGTTTTGCTTGATCACTCACGTTTTGACTTAACTTGAATTGCAATTCAAAACCAAAAAGTAAAGAGAAAGAAAAGGAATTTCGATTTTTGGAGTCATGTCGAAAAACAAAGCTTGTTTAAAACTGAGACAAAACGAAATATTTATAACCTAAATCTATCCTAAACCTAATCGGAATTAATTAAAAGAATCCTAATCGGATTTAAATAAAAGAATCCTAATCCGATTCGGAAATAATAATTTTAAAAAAACAAAATTACTAAAATATCCCTAAAATATAATTAAATCCGAAAAACATAAAAAGTGTCTGAAAACCCATCAAGATGGTCTCGGATGGCCAAAAAAGGTCATCGGTCATAGCAAAGTTATGAATAATTCTCTTTGGGCCGTCTCTAGTAGCCTAGTCAAGTTTTAGCCCATTTCGAGACAATTAGGTTGGCTCGCATCCTGAGGTAGAAGGTCCAAATCAGTCCGGATTAGGCCCGTTTTCCTTGCAGTCGCTTGGACCTTCATGGGCTCATTAGTGTGGGTTTGGCCGGTGTAATCTGGTAGTCCAAACTATCCTGTCCATCTTGGACAATGTCTTCATCAGAGTGGCGGCAGCAACTTGGAGAAGGGTGATGGGTCGGTGGAGGCTTGAGACGGGTGATGGAGCGTGGGAGAGAGAAGAACTATGCAGCATTGGAGAAAAGTGATATGAAAATATGAGAAGAGAATTAGGGTTATGATGCAGAGTTGGTCAGGGAGAATGACCAAGGGAAACAGGGGTCAGTTACACCAGCCAAGCCTACAACGGGTAGTCGACGCAGGTCCAAGTGATTGAAGGGAATACAAGCCTAATCGATGATGTCGGGCACGATTCTCGAAGTAACTGGTCTGAGCTCCGATTGGGCTCAAATTTGATTGGGTGATGCAGAACGGCCCAACGAACAATAGTCACTACTATGTTGTGGTGCGGGGCCTTTTTCGGCCATCCGAAGTTGTCTTGGTGGGGTTTTGGGCATTTTTGTGTTTTAAGTGGCATTTTCGTAATTTGCTGTTTTTGGAGTATTTTTTGTAATTTTATTATTTTTTTCTGAATAGGTTTAGGTTTAAGTAGGTTACTTAAGGGCGATTTTTCTTTTGAAAGGACAACTTTTGTGGTTTTGACAATATTCAATAAGATTTTTTTTTCCTAATTTCTTCAAGAACATTGTCATTTCGTTCTTAAATTTCTTTTTCTATGACAACTTTCGAGTGAAGTTTATTACAAGAAAGATTTATTAGCCGTCCATAATTCTATTTGCGTCAGGTTAGGATAAAAAATATATATATATATGTAAAATTTAAATTTTATTTTATAAAAAATATATTATATATTTAAATAAAAAATTATATAATAATTATATTATATTATATAATATAAAAATAAATTATTATTATATATATTGAAAGGTTTTTTAGGTTTGCGAGTCTAAATAAACGAATATATACAGATTCGACTTGATTCCTTTAATAAGAGAGCTGAGCTCGAGCTAGTTTAAAAAGAGCAAAATTTCAGCTTTTATTGAGTTGAGTCCAAACCGTTCACGAATAGTCTCATCTCATTTACACCCTTATAGCTAACCTTTAGAACTCTTTTTATCTCCTAGCTAGTATCAATTTTTCCTTTAACCTAAAAGAGAAAAAAAAAGTTATTGTATATTCGATAACTCAACCTTTCACTTTTTGAAAATTTTGGTCCTTAATATTTTTTTTGGCCCTTTTCATCCCTAAATAATTTTGATTGGATATTTTGATCCTGAATTTTCAAGTATATTTCACTGAATAGGTAAAACCTGACTACTTTGATTAAGTGTAATGATAAAAATGTTTTTTCTATCTTGGTCAGATCATCATTGACTTTAAAATATGTTGATTTTTTTTTTTTTTTGAAAAATCAAGTCAAAAATATCAAAATATCCAATCGAAAATTATTTAAGGACAGAAAGGGCAAAAAAAATATTAAGGGCCAAAACTTAAAAAATGTGAAAGGTTGAGGGATGAAATTTACAATAAAGAAAAAAAGGAGAAAATGTCACTAATTTGCGATATTACCCTCGTTCTCTTCACTAAATAGCTTCTTCAAGCCCTAGTAGTCTCATACATAAACAATCGCTTCGATAAGATACTGAGCAGCAGAAAAAGAGTGAAGAAACGGCAAAAGCAGTATACCGCTCGAGGAAACCGTGATAGGAAAAAGCAAAAACGATGCCGGACTATGAAGGAAACGGCGGGGAGGATCTTGACAATTACGGCGGTTCTTCGCCGCATCCCCGAGGTAATAGCTATGGCGGTGCTGATGATTACAGCGACTCCAGATCACAGGTGAATTACTTGCCGTTCTTATTGTTAATCTATTTTGTTTGATTTTTGAGTGAAATCTTTAAATTGGATGAAAATCTTTTTCTTCTTCAAAATTAGGGTTCCTGCTAATTTCCTTCTGATTTTCGGTTTTGAGATTGCATTATTTCTTTTCCGAGTATTTGCCTATGAAATTCAACTTCCGCTTTATGAATCTTCATTACTTCTCTTCCTTCCGTGAATATGAAATTTTGAATACTAGGGTTTCTGTGACTTGATTTACAAGATGTTCCAATTAGTTCCGTTTTTACTACATATAAAGCTTAATTAAGTAGTTGGTTTTGTTTCTTTGTACATAAAAGTGTTTGCTAAAAGGTTTGGTAGTCTTCCAGCGGAAAAAAAAGATTATGGATTTGGCAAGCTGTTGACTTTATAATACTTGAAAAGGCCATACAAATTTCTTGGGAAACTCGTAGAAATACATGTCATGGAATGATATCTAGGGGATAATAGAATTTCCTGCACTCTCTTTCGGCTCATGTTTGCTATCCTATCCCTTTAGTTGGAAGGTAATTTTGTTTTGACTTTGCCCTAATGTTTTGCTATCCTTATGTTTAGCAGCATTCTCGAGATGGTGACAAGGAAAGAGACTCTTCAAGAGGTAAGGAGAAGGAAAGGGAGAGGACGAGAGATAGGGACAGAGACCGCGAAAGAGATAAGGACAGAGGAGACAGGGAAAGGGATCGTGATAGGGAAAGAGATAGAGACAAGGATCGTGATCGCCATCATAGAGATCGTCATCGTGACAGGAGTGAGAGAAGGGAGAGGACCAGGGATCGGGAAGAAGATGATTATTACAGAAGTCGGGATTATGACAGGTATGCAAACTGGATAAGTCTCACAGAAATTCTCTTGATCATGATATCTAGTTTCATTCTACCTTTAATATGATGAATTATATATGCTTTTTGAAGTTCTAGACATATTAAAATTGTCTTTTCAGGCGACGAGACTATGAAAGAGATAGAGAGGATAGGCATAGACATAGGTCTAAATCTCGTGAAGGGAAATCAGAACATCGATCGAGGTCAAGGTCTCGGTCGAGGTCCAAAAGGTTTGTTGCTGTAACTGCTCCAATTTATTAGTTGATTTATGATTAATGTTTCCAATGCTGGAGATTATTCTGGTGTTTTTTGTGTGCAGCTGGACTTCTGTTAGATTTAATTGGAACTACACTTAAGTATTGAATGCTATCTCCTTAGGGATCACACATTCTGTAATCTACAGTATGAACTCCTTTTGTTTGAATCAGAGAATGAAGCTTTAGTTTGTATTTGAGCATCCCGTGACACTCTGATTTCTTTCCATTTGTACCTCCACTTTGATCTTGTTATGATTATATCTGGATATCAGGAGAGAAAATTGTGGAAAAAGGAATGGATTTCCTGGAGAAATATTGTAAAACGATGTTGCATATTCAACTTTTATTGATGCAAAATGGCTCGAACAGTTGGAATTTGTGTTTTATTTATAAGATTCTTTTTTAACTGTTATGTTGTAGTCTTCTTGCGTTATAATCTTTTAATCTGTCAATTGACATTTGGAGTTTGGAATAGATGGCTTGTGTTTGACTACCTCACTAACCCCAACAACCTGACAAAACAAAAATACATTTAACAGAAGTTTGATTGGAGTATTATCTCAAATATTATTCAGATTCAATTTTTCACTCTCAATGATTTTTATTGTATTGATTTTAACTGTTGGAATGCCATTGTTTGTTATGTTGTCTCCCTGGTATTAATTATGGGTATCTACAGCAAAAGGATCAGTGGCTTTGATATGGCTCCCCCTCCTTCTGCCTTGATACCTGGTGCTACCACTGTCCCAGGTACATGTTATATTAGTATTATTATAATTTTGGAATATTGATAACTGCTTTTGTTTGTTTTTGACATAGTGTGGAAAGTTCGTTCAAAATTCATGGTTTCATTTTGGTAAGCGTTTAATTTGCACCTACACCAATTCAATGTCTGGACCCTAAACTGGTTGTTCATTTCTTGTTCTTTTATTGTTTATACTTGGTCAAATAATTCCGAAACTGAGAGAGTTTTTGGTTTTTTTGTTGTGTTTGGTGTTTTTTTGTTTGTTTTGTATGTCTTGTCTTGTGTTCTAAGAAGGCAATGTTGGGCTACTAGCCCCACTGTGCTGACTCTGGGCGTGAGCCGACTTCTGTAGCTTTTATGTACAAGGAAGAATCCATACAGGTCTTGTTCATCTTCAACCAGGAATTGCATGTTTGGTAGTTTCATAGTATCTTATCATGTACCTGAATTATTCACATCTTTTCCAGTTTTTTACTTAAAAAAACCTTTTTTATATACCTTAAAGAGCATTTGCTCTAACTATTAATGACTAGCAAAAATAAAATTGTTCTGGATTTATCCCCTGTGAGATTTAGCATAAATCACCAGAGATACGTAGGAAAATATTGTAAACTTGTATTTTTGAGATGTAACTTGGCTAGGATTCTACAGGTCAGGTTCCTGGAGCTGCTCCTGCTGTTCCTGGAATGTTCCCTAACATGTTTCCCTTGGCACCTGCACAGGTTTTTTTTTCACCATCTACAAAAATCGCAGAAATGTATGTGGTTATTTTGTGCCTTTTAACTGAAAATTCTGTATGAATTCATTTTGTTGCAGTATGGAGCTCTTCCTGTTATGCCAGTTCAGGCTATGACTCAACAGGTTTGCATTGTTGGGTGGCTTGAATTGTTTTTATCGCTCTTCCCCTCTTTTTTTCTCTTCTGTGGGTGTATGTTTATTGATGTGTTGCTTAAACCAATTTTTGTCAGGCTACAAGGCATGCTCGGCGAGTCTATGTTGGTGGACTTCCCCCCACTGCAAATGAGCAGGTATTTGACCTGATTCTGTTTTCAAAATAATTTTGATGATTCAGATGATATTTTTAGTTTGGCTTGTTCACATGTTCAACATTAACCTTTGTATTTTGGTTGTCAATTGCTTCTTAGCTTCCATAACCACTTGGTGATGATACTTTTTCTAAAACAGTTACAATTTACAACATAGAAGTTGCACCCTTCTGGGGTCTAAGCCTTTTCTCTTTAAGTTTGGTCCATTTTGAATTTCATTGGACGGTACACGTGGAACTGTGTACTTAATTAACTCTTTTCCCTCCTCTGGTTGCAGTCCGTTGCAACCTTCTTCAGTCATGTTATGTCTGCAATTGGAGGAAACACTGCTGGTCCAGGTCAGTTATGGTTTTTGCACATTGTTTTTTGTACATTGCTAATTTTGTGGAAGAATAAATGGTGCAGCAATCCACACTTAGCATCTTGGGTTTTAGTTCATTTAACTTTGGAATGACAAATGTTGCGACCTGCAGGAGATGCTGTTGTGAATGTTTATATTAATCATGAGAAGAAGTTTGCTTTTGTGGAGATGAGATCAGTTGAGGAGGCTAGTAATGCAATGGCTTTAGATGGTATTATATTTGAGGTATATTGAATTGTAATGATTCAAGTTCTGTTCCAGTTTTACAAATTTGACTGAATTTCTCATTGAATAGCTTTATAATTTAACTTTTCCATTGAAACGTTTTTTTTGTTTGTTTCTTATTGTTAGATGATCAAGCTTGTTTACTTAAAATTTATTTGCTTTCCATTATTTCAACATTATTAAGATGCAACAACAAGAACTTCTCACTAATTATCCTGTGGTGCTCTACAATGATTACTTTTTTGTAATTTGTCTATTCATTTTTTAAGCAGGGAGCACCAGTTAAAGTCAGAAGGCCAAGTGATTACAACCCTTCACTTGCTGCCACACTTGGTCCAAGTCAACCTAATCCAAACTTGAACCTCGGTGCTGTTGGATTGACACCAGGTTCAGCTGGTGGTCTTGAGGGTCCTGACCGCATTTTTGTGGGTGGTCTCCCCTACTATTTCACAGAATCTCAGATAAGGGAGCTCTTAGAGTCATTTGGACCCCTCCGTGGTTTTGATCTGGTGAAAGATAGAGAAACTGGAAACTCGAAGGGCTATGCTTTCTGTGTCTACCAGGACTTATCAGTTACTGATATTGCTTGTGCAGCTTTAAATGGGATTAAGATGGGTGATAAAACTCTTACTGTTAGGCGTGCTAATCAGGGCGCTTCTCAGCCTAAACCTGAGCAAGAAAGTGTTTTGTTGCATGCTCAGCAACAAATAGCTTTGCAGGTTAGGTTTTTAATTTCCTTAACAAAGGGAATACATTAAACCATGTTTATAATTGGCCCTGGCTTATATTGATGATTGGTCATTTTTATACTTTTGCAGAAACTTATGCTACAACCTGGTGCACTGGCCACAAAGGTTTTGTGCCTAACACAAGTGGTTTCACCAGATGAGCTGAGGGATGATGAGGATTATGAAGATATAATAGAAGATATGAGAGCAGAATGTGGGAAGTTTGGTAAACACTTAACATAATTTGTCCTCATTTTGAACTTTTTATGTTACTTTAAATAATAATTTTTTTGTCTAATTTATGACTCTTTATTTTCTCCTCTTCTGTGGTATGCCTATGTTTTACAGCTTCTATTGTATGGTACATTCTGCTAATCAGAATCATCTTAGTATGCTGACAGAGGATCCATAACGATACTTCCATCTCTTCTGAGATTTGATTCCCTTGTTTTGATAAATTTGTCTATATTTATTCTAAACCAATGGAAATTAATAAGTATCTGCAATATATTGCAGGAAATTTGGTGAATGTTGTTATACCACGACCAAGACATGACATTGAGCCTGCACCAGGTGTTGGAAAGGTTAGTTTGATTATACATAGAATCAAAATAATGTCAGTTTATACATAATTATTATTTCTTTTTGGCTTTGTTTATACACACCTATTCAATCATTCTTTTTAGGGTGAAAAGGCTTTACAAAATCAATATCCTTTTATGAAAATTTTCTATTGGACTTGTTTTCTAATATTATGCTTATCCTCATTTTCATCTTCAAACATTATGTATTGGATACCCTTTGTTTTTCTTGGTAACTTGACCATGATCTCTTTAGTAGTTTTACGGAAAAATGTCTCTTTTTTTGTTAAATGAAATAAAAATGCTTGCAAAAAAGTCTTAAGGTGGTATTATTTTGTAAGAAGGGAGTTATGAAGTTGTGCGACTTATGTGAAGCCAACTGTTAATAGAAAATCATCCATCTTATAGGTGTTTCTGGAGTATGCTGATGTAGAGAGTGCCACAAAAGCTCGACAAGGATTACATGGAAGAAAATTTGGTGGAAATCAAGTTGTTGCTGTTTTTTATCCAGAGAACAAGTTCTCACAAGGAGATTATGAAGGCTAAGCAAAATATGTTTCTCTACTCATGAGGGTCTTTGAATCTTCTGGCTACATATAAGTTAGCCATTTAGTAGTATATGTTCAAACTGCTATAGCTTTTGAATTTTTATCTGTAGTTTAGATTCATGCCTTGACATTTAGGAATCCTCCTTACGGTGGGGTGGGGGGGAGTGATTGTCGATTCTCTTGGTGTGTTATTTTGTATGTACCATCATGTTAGAAGATATATATTATCTCATTGAGGTGAGAAGGCATGTTTTTAGAGAGCATGATATGGACCAAAGGTCAATAGTTTATTACATGTCGTCTCTAATTTGATTAACAGATGTAGTGAGATCTGTGTTCATTTGCTTATTATAAATATGGTTGTAGAATGGGGACTTGTTATCGTTCCTATGGATTCTGGTCATACATCCAAGGGGGTTGATGCTTTTTACCCGTTATTTTCAAGTTCCAACTCTGTTGGTGAATGGTAGTGTATTTATGCGAGAGAAGTGTTTTCAAAATCTGTCTGGTAGCGCGTCTAAACCTTTGTTTTTTCTGAAGACTTGGTAATGTTCTGTTGTTAAGGAGCCAAAGAGAGATAGTAGGCAGACTTGGATGTGAATTTCCCTTTCAGGAAATACCTCTCCAGTCTCATAAGTCTCTCTCCCGTAAGCTCCATTTTAAAGGCAACTCAGTAGGGCCAATTGTCAGTAGAAACAAAGCCTGCCGGCCTGCCTGCCGGATTGTGAGGCTTGAAATGGATCTATTCACAAATAAATTGTAAAGGGTCCAGACATTGCAGAAGTTTTACATTTGAATATTCAGCATTCAATAGAAAAGTAACTAAATATTTTCAATTAATTTCCAAATATATCCAAATTGATTCATCCAATTTCAATTTTACCCACTTTCTATAAACATTTTATTTCTACCCAAATGGGTTGACCCAATTTCATCCTATACCC
>JAOXNR010000001.1:19973923-19989308 GCA_028571225.1 Parsonsia alboflavescens | reverse complement strand
TTCAGCTTTTTAATTTAATGTTTTTTATTGTCTAACCCAATCAAAGTTTTATAAATTTTGGGAAAATTCTTATATTGATAAGGAAGTTATTTCCAAAGTTACAAATTGTTTTTTTTTTATTTACTAAATACTCAAAAGACTTATAAACCTCCAATTTGAAATCTTATATTCATTTCAACATATTTCTAATAAAAAAAATATGTTTCATTGCACTTTTTCTAGGGGATAGTCGTTCAATTGGACCTAAAGGCTTGGTTGATGCCAGTTGTTTTAACTTTATACTCAAATAACTTAAGGTATAATGCGTCAGGTAATATTGAACTTTTTTAAAATCTAATTTTCGCCCTTTAATCTTTTTCGAGTTAGATTTTACCCTCGAGCTCAAAGAAGTTCTCCAAAATTACCCTTTCTTTGACTTTGGACATTAAATCCTGATAGAATATAGTTGTGTGACTCTCATGCTCACTTTCTAAGGGACATTTTATTAACTTCAGTTCCCTTACATTCATAACTCCATTTTCTCTTTTCTTCTTCTTCTTTTCTTTCTTGTTTCTTCACCATGCTCCCTGTTCTCTCCTGCAAAATTTCTTCTCAGCATTTTATCTACTTTAGTTCACCAGAAACTCACCTTTGACTCTTTGTCAACACCTCACCAATGATCTACTCCAGATTCGAGTTACCCAAGCTAGCGAAGCTCCGTATGGGTTGTCCATAGCCAAACCCAATCTACCTATGTTCGACCCACCATCACAATTTTCATAGAGAAATCAATAGATATAAAAACTATTGAAAGAGATAGAGCTCTAGATCTACTAATATCTTATAGGGATCAAGAAACAAGCATATCTCAAATGGAATTGTCATGGAAGTCATATATGGAAGAGTTCAACGAAGAAAGAATTCATGTAAGAAAATGTGCTTATAAATATTCATTCTTCAAGTCTGAGAGGTCATGGTTGCCTTCCAAAGATGCTCCCTTATGTGATGTAGCATATGTCTACAGGCTCTATGCAATGAAGTTCCTTTATAAAGACTTGTATTTCAAATACATGAATATGGATTCAAGGATTAAGAAGAAAAAGATGGCATTCATGCAAATCAAAGATGAACAACTTGAAGATGAATCCATGTTTCATGAAATTAAGCTTGTAGACGAAGTCTCGGTTGAAGAGCTTTGTATGGTGTTCAAGATTGAAGACTTATATGACATTTTAGAAGGCTTGAATACATGTCCATACATGTCTAAAGAATGTCCAAGAAGCGAATAACTTGAAGCCATTCAAGAAGCAAGCAAACAAGGGAGGGAATGAGGCACAATGGCTTGTCTGGCACCCCTAATCAGCGCGGTTGCAAACCAAAGATGCAACCAAGTTTTGGAGGGAAACTAGGGTTAACTTTCCTTTTCCAGTTTCGGTCCTGAATGCGTCTTTGACCCATTTGGATGATTAGACTTGTTTTTATTGACTTTTCTTTGTCTTTTATGTTATTTTAAAGGGATAGCAAGGTCATTTAGCTATTATTAGGGCTTCTTTCTTTTGGGACTATAAATAGTTTCCAATTTGTAATTGAAAGACATCAACCTACACACATGTAAACACTTTGAGTAATGAATTTTAAAAGATCAAACATGATCTTTCATGAGTGTTCTTCAGAGTCCCTGTTAATGTTCTTAGACCACTTCATTTAAGGCATTCAATCACTTTGGGGTGAGGTATTGAATTGTCTACCACATCAAGATTGGTCGTTGTTGAATTGCCAACAAAGGTCAATCTAGTCTCCCTTGAACCTTTGATGAGTCCTTTCTTTGCATTGATTGATTTCTTGTATGTACGAACCCTAAAACCTTCTACCTTCAAGAATCACATCAATATCAAAACTACTAGATATTTGAGAGTGGAGCATTTCATTGGCTAACTCAAGATTCTATATCTTCTATGACCTTTTCATTTCTTTTATCCAAGGAAAGATATGAAGAATTACTATGCCCCTATGACCTGTCCATGCTTAAGTCTTTTTTCATGGCTGCACTATAATTACATTGAACTTCATTTTGGTTCACGGGTAGCACAAGTTATGATGTGGAGTTCAAATTTGAGTACCATAACGAATCCCCCTTTTTTTCACGTCCAAGTCCTTATGTAGTCCCTAAGTTTTTGTTCAAGAATGGAGAAAAGATAACTATAAGACGATCTATGAGATCTAGAACGTAGAGAAAAGAGAAATGGGACTTGTGAGAGGCAAATTTGAGGCAAGAGGAAAGAGAAAATAAAGAATCAAAATAAATAATGAAGGTTTAAAATAAAGTTTAAAAATTGACTAAAATGCCTGTAAAATTAGGGTTTTGTTAGAGTTTTAACTCCTAAAATTTGACAAAAGGGCAACTTTGGAGAACTTCTTTGAGTTGTGGGGCAAAACCAGTTTTTGAGAAAATTCAAGGGTACTTGTTACTTTTTACCCTCCAAATTAATACTTTTGACTATATTAGAAATGCTATGGTTGACAATAGAGCGCACCTTATGGTGGACTTGTATGAGTAATTCACATACTCAATAGATTGTCAACTCTAAACAAATACACATGACTCAATCATTAGGTGAGCTCTAGTGCCCACCATAGCATTTCTTTTGACCATATTTCAGAATAGATTGAGCCAAAATAGGGTACTTTATTTTTGGCAAATTAATGAATTTCATCCGTAAACTATTTTCAACTTTCAATGCAAGTCCTCAATCTTTTTTTTAAGAAAACCTTTTATGGTTCCCCCAATTTTTTTTTTTTTTAAATTTGTAAGATTAGTTCTTTTATTGGTTTTTTATTTTACTTTTTGGTCAAAAGGATATACTATATAACTCTAAAAATGTTTGGGGACCTTAAAAGTTTTAAAAAAGATTGAGGACCTACGTTGCAGTCAAAATAGTTTAAGGATGAAATTCACCAACAAAAATCTAAACTACTAATTATTTTATATATTAAGTAAACTAAGTGCTAAAACCAATTTCTCATGATTAAACCTATTTCGAGTTGCCACAGTTGCTATTGAACATAGCTAAATGTCCTTTCAACATAGTTAGAAGTGAAATAAAAAGAAAAATTATACCTGAAATTGTAACTAAGACTTCAAATTGTACCTTTTAGCCTTTGTATTTATTAAAGTTTTCATAAAAATTGTTCTAGGAAATGAAGTTTTCATGAGACAAAATGTTCACATGTTTATAGTTTTAAAACTAAATAATTTAATTTATATACCTATCAAGCATTGACAAATCGATTCTAGAAGACGAAATTTCTACATTATAAAATATGCCCTATGAGTTTAATTAGAAAACCTCTTATAAAATCTTTTAAACCTTATAATTATCAAAGTTTTGATAAAAACTTTTTAGAAAGTTATGATCATGCTTTATTTCAATCCTGGCCTCCATTGAGAAGAATCTAAAAGCCTAGCCGAGCTCCAAGAACTCAACAAAATGTTTTCCTCTTTTTCCAAGTATAAACTGTTATGCGCAATTCAATTGGACTTCCAAGTCCAAAACTTTTGAGAAATCCATCTTACTTTCATGAACTTTTTATACAACTATAAACTCCCTTTTGTTATGATTTACCTTCCCTATGGAGTATTTTTAATGACACGAATTCAACTTCAAGTATTTATCAAGTGTAGCCCCTTGAGTTTGATTCAAGAAAATCAAACTCCTTTTTGTTTAAGAGCTCAAAGGAAAAGGGCCCAAATATCTAGTTTACAAGAATGAAGTTACCATTGAAATGAAATTGGATCATGTCCGTGATAACCCGACACGGAATCAAGTTATATGAATTAAAGCAAAAGCAATATACAGTGGAGTTAACGAAGGAAAACCTACAAGGGCAAGCAAGCACAAGGCTAACGATCCTTGGCATGGACCTCATTAACTAGTCTTAGTGAACTCGTCATGGCATGTTGTGAGGTTTAACATGATACTGGGTTCACAGTGTGATGTATTCGCATTTTGTCTTGTTTTGACTGGTTGTAGAAAAGACATGTACATGCAACTAGAAAGATAAGAATGGTACTTGTCCCTTATAATATGAATTGCCTTGAAATTGTCCAATATAAAATTACTTGATTTAACCTGATATGGAAATGACTTGAATTGTCTAGACTTATTTGACAAGAGGTTTTCGAGCTCTTATTTTCCTCATTCGATTTTTAAATGGTATTTATATTATTCTCTAGCATGGCAAGGATTACTTATTAAGCTTTTAGTTCATGTAAGTATATCAGTGTCTTTCTTATAGACTTTGGGAAAGAATAGAGGAACCAGTAGAGGAATTATATGTATATGTTCCAAGGAAAAACTCTGGCGTATATTCCACAGATGAATGAAGTAGCTTGAAGTAGTGGACTCTACAAGCCTTGTGTATTAGGTTGATCTAATGCGTGGCGTGTGATACTCTTGGTACAGATTGTTACAATTCTTCATGAAACTCTTCTAGGGTTCTTGATTAACTACTTTAGGTTTTCAATTATTTTGACTAGGGTGTTGAATTGTCTCCAAAATCAAGATATTGGTTAATGTTTGAAATATAACTTAGATCAATATAACTAGTTTGAACCTTCATGAAGAGTCATTGGAAAAGATCAAGCTTAACCTTAATTTGATTCACTCAAAAGAGAAAACTAGTTTGTCGTACTGATTAAAGTGTTATTAATTTAAGGTTACAAGCCTTTATATGGGATAAGAATATCTAATCTAAGTCCTTCATAATAAGATGTTTGAGTTGATGATTTAGACATGATTTAGTTACAAATGAAAACACACAAAAATAGGGATATATATATATATATATTTCTCCTCAGATTTCTCTCCTGTATCACTCTTTCAATTGGATCTTACTTACTCTATATTGAGTTCACCCTTTTTGCCTTTTACCACTTTTACTCCGCTTTCAAATTCTTAATTAACTCACTAGAGTAGTGCAAACCACTTTGGACTAGAATACCAAGTAATCCACACAACTCAATCAATTAGTCAATGAAGATTAACAAACAAGAACCAAAGAGTAAGAGTTTCACAGTAGTAGGTCAATGAACACAAAGCAATTGATGCTAAGAATATCAAGAAAATTGAAAAAGGTATTTCATCAAACACCTTGAAATCAATGAAAATGTGATAAAATTTTTCAATGATTTCAACAAAACCAATTCCCGTGATTTCAAATTTACAAGATAATAGGCAAATCAAACATAATAGAGTTTCAATTCAACTTCAATCGAAATCGATTTCAATAGAAATGACAAGTGATCTCACAATAAGAATCCTTTTTTTTTTTTTTTTTCATTCTTTTGGTACCCTTCTTCTTCTTCTTTTTTTTAATAATTTCTTTTGTAGACATAGAAAAAAAAGAACAAACACTCAACAAATTGAACTAACTATTATTTTTGGCCTTAGGCTTAATTCTCACAAGCAATAGAATCACAAGGAAGAACAAGGATAGATATATAAGAACAAAACACAAAACATTCATAAGCTCATAGATTTTTAAAGCTACAAATATGATCTCAACACTATCACAAAGAAAACAATTAAAAGATAGACAAATCTTCTGATGAAGAACCTAAACTCTGATACGAAAATAAGATCTGATTTCCTGAAGATGAAGTTTTTAGGTTCAAAATCTCAAAAACAAGCACACCAATGAAGATTCAAGGACTCACAAAAAGATTCAAGGTTAATTAGATTGACCTATGTTGTCAAGCAACATCAACTAACCTCTTGATTTGGAAGACTTTTCAAAGTGATTGAATATCCCTTGTAAAGTTACTCAATAACCCTAAAAGGAGCTCATAAGAACACACTTAAAAAGAAAATGTTTGATCTTAAAATATTTATCTCAAATATGAAATATTGTTATGAAGTTTTATGGAATTACAATCATAATGCCATACATATTGGCAAAGACTTAAGAAAGACCTAAATAAAGTTCCAAGGACTTACATACCCTTAAAAATAAATTAAAATTAGATGAAAACAAAACAACAGTTAGTAAAATATGGTTTGGCTTGGTTAAAAATCAATTTGGCTCGGGAAAAATTCAAATTGGTTAGCTATTAGACCTGGCCTGTTGTAGCATCCGTGCTTGCTCCAGCTAGCCCCAAAAGTCAAGCGCTATAAGGCTCGCTAGTGAAATGCGTTGGCTCTCTTAGGTCGACGACATCAATAGTTTTTGAGCAATCATAGGTCATTTTTTATTCGTTTTAATCCTTGTTGATATTTAATATTTTTAAAACCTTCTCCCTCCATTTTCATGCTTGAACTTGAAGTACAAATCTATGTAAACATGCATTATTCCATGAAATTTGTCTTCACAGTAAGCCTCCTGTTTTAGCTTTAAAAATCCATTCATTTTTAAGCTTTTTCCTTGATCTACATCATCTTCATACTTGAAATAAGTCCTTGTAAGCATCCTTTGATGGCATCCAAATTGATCCAACGAATGTTTGGTTTGCTCCTTGATATTCATCATTTCCTCTCACCTCAAAAGGATTTGTCCTCTATCTTCAAGTCTTACATGGAGAGGAGAACTATCACCGGCATGGACTAAAAGATGAATATGAAACTTACCAACTAGATTCATGCTCTCAAGCACTAGGCATTGGTCATTCTTCTTTCGGGAATATGCCATGAAAATACCCTAGCTTTTGTTCTTTAAAAGGTCTTGGTCATTGTTTAATTGAATGATCATCCTTTCACGTGCAATGAACTCATTAACAAGAGCAATATAGCCAAGTACAAATATTCCCTTTAGGAACCAAGAAAACAAAGCTTGTCTAGTAATAACACAAATCAAAACTCCTAGAGGTCTACGCCATCCATAAAGCATAATACCATTGATTCCCAAATATTCCATTCAAGCACAAGAAAAACTTCCTTACCATAGAAAACATATGACCTCTATCAAAGACATCAAACGTGTGTGTAAAATGAAGAAGAAGTTTTCCCCCACATATTCTAGAATTCAAAGCTCCATCAAGACAGACATCATTACATTTATTCAAAGGTAGAAAGTGTTTTCAAGTTTTCAACAAATCTCTATTTATGGCACAAAACATAATCTATAGCATCATATGTTTCCACCAATTATGCAAAATAAAGATAAAAAACAATGTATCGATATTACTATCGTCATCATGTCTTCTTTCAACTTTATAAATTAACAACTTCTCATCAAAATATGCCTCTTCACAATATATCATCAAGTTTTCTCCAATCATCATCGGCTTCTTTTTCATATGTAGTCCTAAGATATGCGTTCTAAACAAGATATTCAAGGTTCTAGGACTAACATAACTCACAAAATCCATATCATGGCTCTCAAGGTTCAACAATTCAAAGAATTCATCATGCATAGAATATTCAAGAGCACATGAAGTTCGACCTTTAGCAAGTAATTATGAGAATTGTAAGCACCAAATTGAACAATAAGAATCATAAGAAGACATATCATCTAAGCATTTATGTTGCTATCAAAATCATGAAGTGTCACAACTTCCCCTAAGGTCAAATTCACAACATGACATGCCATATCATAAATCTCCAACAAGAAATAATCATCAATAAGCATAAATAATCTCCTCACATATATGAAAAAGAAAGCACATTCAAATAAGATAACCAAGGGTTTAGAGTCAACAACAAGTATGCACAAAATGGCACAAAGATAGATACAAGTTTGTATCCAAGATGGAAATATACAAAATCCATAGTACTCTATCATCCAAGATAAGCTTTTATATTCCATTCATATGTGATTCAAAAACAAGCTTAGTCATGATAATCAAGCACTTCAGATCATAAAAATGTGTCTCAAAGCTCTTTTCGACTACTTCAATGGCCAGCAAGTCATATATAGAATCCTTAGGCATAAACAAAGCATCTCCTACAAGCAAAGAATTAACATGCTTATAGAATTCTTCATTCTTAACTTATTTACCAACATTAAGCACATATCCATTCAAATATGACTCCTTGACAATCCAATATATCATTTTGAAAGCTCATAGAAATACACAATTTACTCTCACTAGTCAAGAAACAATCATATACTTCAAAGAATTAATAAGAACACCTTGCTCACATATATCATAAGCATTTCCAAAACCCCAATCATACTTAGTCATAGAAAACATATTTTCATGCTCAAAGTTCAATAATCTATCACCAAGTGTAGAGAAAAGAGTGCACAACTTTAACATTTCACTCATCACCAAGTTGTCCTTGCCTTCGTTCAACTTGATTAGGCCTTCGAGATCTTGCAGCCTAGATAGGGAAACACTTGGAAAAGAATGGTCAATGTGAGAAGCAGGAATAAAAACCTCTTTGTTCCTCACCAAAGCACTCTTACTCTCTCCTTCTTTTGCAATTGATCTCTCTTTTTCTTCACTCATCGCCTTTCTTTCAATTTTATTCTTTCTTTTCTGTCTAGGTCTTTTTCTCTCCCAAGTTCTACCTTTTTTTTTTTCTCTCATTTTTCAACTCATAATGTCACTAAGCTAGCTAGGCTTGACATACTGTCATTCATTAATTGATTGTAATTGTGCATATATTCCCTAGATCGGAAATACTATATGTGAGACTTATATTTGAGTATTTGGAATTTACTATTACTATATTCACTTATTCCATTAAGTATGAAGGTACTATGTAATTTCTAATATTTATTTATGAATTTACGTGTTAGGAAGTGACGGGTCCATTATTTCATAATTAAATAAGTGAAGTATAATTTTTAATATGTATCTTATTTATCTTGACTAGAAAGTTTTTTGCCAAGATAGTTTTTGAGAAAATGTTTCTCAAATAGTTAAATGTTTAAATAGAATTAGACATATGATTAAGTAGTGGAGATTACTTAGTAAAAATATAAATGGAGAGACTAAGTGCACGGTAATTAAAATGTGGTTCTAAATAACGAGGAATTAATCCTTCATTATATGTTTGTTAGTCATGATATGTTGCTAGACTTCACTCATGACTTATGGAAGCTTGAATATACTTGGAGAGAATATTCAAGTTAGAATTGTTTATTTAATATTAAAGAGTTAATATTAATTTTCATTACTAATAAATAATTAACTTAGAAAGTCACACACAATAGAATCAAAACTTATAATGACATTGAGCTTTTTACAAATACAGCGAGTGTAATACGATCATTGTTATATTTTATGATTTATGTTTCTACTAAGCGATTCTAATAGATATACAATCCATGCATTCATGTAGGTATCATAATCATGAAGCCTAAGGTCAACTTCTCTACATGACATGCTTCATCACAAATTTCTATCAAGCAATTATTCTCAATAAACATGGACCTTCTATTCACTTGTATCGCCTTCAAACAAGATAAACAAGAACTTTGAATCAACAATAAGTATGCACTTTATACCACAAAGATAAAAGTTGTAATCAAGACTTGTAACATCAAAGATCCACAATACTCGATCATCCAAGGCAAACTTTGAAAGTCTATTCATATATGATGGCAAAGAGATGTGCTCCCTCATGCACTTCAAGCAATTTAAATCATGAGAATGTAACTCCAACCTATTTCCATGAAGCTCAAATTTCAACAAATCATACATGGAATTCTTAGGCATAGACAAAGTATCTCCTCCAGGCAAAGAATCAATATGTTTGTAGAATTTACCACATTCAACTTGTTTAGAAACAATGTGCATATATTCACTCGGATATGACTCTGGACAAGTTTAAGATCCAATATCTCATTTAAAATACTCGTAAGAATACATAATTTACTCCCATTAGCCAAGAAATCATCATACTTAAAAGAATTAACAAGAGGACCTTGTTCATATACACCATGAGCATTCCCAAAATCATGTTTTCTTATATCAAACACCTTTTCATGCTAAAAAATCAACAATTTGTCACCAAGTGCAGAGATAAGAGTATACCACTTTAACATCTTTTCATGTTGTCCTTGCCTTCCTTGAACTTGATTAGGCCTTCAAAATCTTGTAACATAGACAAGGAAACACTAGGAAAAGAATGGCCAATGTTAGAAGTAGGAATAAAAATCAAAGCACTCTTATTCTCTCCATTTTTTTCAATAGCTGACTCTTTTTTTCACTCTTGTCTTTCTTCACAATTTCACTCTTTTCTTTTCTCTCACATTCATTTTCTTTCTCAAGCTCTGATAGAGATCAAGCTCAGATAGAGATCAAGCTCCAACAATGCTGATGGGTCCAATTACAAGAGCTAGGGCAGCCAAGGTGAAGAGATCAATGGTGTTGTTCATGCATGACAAGGAGGAACAATTTGACTTTGAAGTCATCTTGAAGGAAGTTAAACTTGATGAAGAACAAGTCATGAAGGAGCATAACTTATGGAGGATTCGACGACTTGAAGAAGGAGTTCTAAGTGAGAATCAAGGCCTTAATGTCCAAGGGAATCAAGTGGAAAAAAACTTGGGATGTAGCATCCAAGAGTGGAGTGAAAGACAAGAAGGAAGAGAGGTAATTTCAAGCTTTCTGGAAAATTTCCAGAGAATTACTGGTGCACCAACCAGTGGGTACACCTACACCCATCAGCTACAGTACCCATTTTCTCAGCTTTGTTCTCAATGCAATCTTGACCTCTTTTTGACGATTTCACTTGTTTTTTTTTTTTTTTTTTTGTCTTTTAAGCCACTCTAGAAGGTTAACAAGGTCTTTTGTCTATTATTAGGGCTTCTTCCTTAGGGACTATGTAATTCTCTATTCGTGATTTGGAAGACAACATTTTGACAAACAACTATTCCATTGGAATCAATCCAAATTCAAGATCAAACTTGATCTTTTTATGAGTGTTCTTAGAATTCTTCTTAGGGTTCTTAGTCCACTACACCTTGGGCTTTCAATAACTTTGGTTTAGGTATTGAATAGTCTTTACAAATCAAGAGGTTAGTTGCTATAGATTATCCTACAAAGGTCAATCTAATCCCCCACATAAATATTTGATGAGTCCTTCATTACTTTGATTGATCTCTTGCCTGTATGAACATTAAAATCGTCAACCTTCAAGGAATCACATGAAGCTCGCTCTCATTTTTACATTCATTTTCTTGGCTCTCAAGATCTTTTTCTTTGTCACTATTCTTTTCACTTTTATCCTTCGCAATGGAAACCTCATTTTTCACATAAGTGGTCTCTTCCTTCTCTCCATAGAACTCTTCCATTGTTCTTTTCAACCCCATTTGTTCCTTTTTGATTACTTATGGTGACAATGAGATAATATGTACCCTTTTTCTACCCATCTTGAAGACATATTTTCTCTTGTGGCTATCAAGTGTAACTCCTCCATAAACTTGCCATGGATTTTCCAACAACAATTGTCCCTCATTCACAGTTACCACATCAAACAACACTTCATCTTCATATTCCCTAGTAGAGAATGGAATCATATTTTGCTTTTCAACCATAAACCCCTCAATTTTATTCCTCTGTCGTAGCTTATAAGGGTTTGGATGGTTCTTGCATTTGAGACCCAAGCTATCAAAAACATATTGACTTTCCATATTCACCCTTCTTTCACCATTGATCACCATGTTACATGGTTTCTAATAAATCATACCCCTCACAAGAAATAAAGTCTCTGTCCCTTTCATGAAGTGTCACATGATCATAGACTACCTCACTTCATCAGGAGCCTCTTGGATTTGCTAGTTTTCAACACTCTCCTGAGGTTTAGTCTCATGAACTTGTTCATTTTCAACAACTTCTTGTGGCTTCACTTCAACTTCCCCTTCATTTGTGATTGTGGAATCTTCCCTTTTTGGCACCTTTTTCTCCCAAGTTGGGCATTATGAAACATTATGTCCATATTCATTGCACTTGAAGCATTTGGAGTATTCATCTCTAGAAGATCGTGCTAATGTCTCACTCTTAACACCATGATTCACTTTCACCTCTTGTACCTTAGGCTTAGGTTCCTCTTCTTTTAACCAAACACTTTGGACTTTAGTTGATGAAGAAATAACATGGCTTGAGATTCCATAAGATCTCGCATATGATGACTTCCTATTCTTCAAGTATCTTTCAACTTGAATGGCAATGTGTACCATTTCCTCAACATCAACAAAAAGTTGTGGTTCAACTTTTTCCTTAATCTCCCTTCTCAATCCTTTGAGAAATATAGCCATTGAAAACTCTCGATCCTTTTTAATGTTAGTTCCTTTCGTGGCTATCTCCATTTGATTGAAGTAGTTCCCAATAGTCTTGGAATCTTGGGTAATAGATATGAACCTATCTCTTCTTGGCCTCTCATCAACATCATTGTCATAATAGTCATAATTATTGTTAGATATTTTTGGTGGCTATTATTTCTGAAACTTAAAGTCACAGTTTTTGAAGATTTTTTGGGATACTGATGTATTGGTTATGAGCTTTTCAGATTGTTCAAATCAATGGTTGAACTGAATTAGGAGATTTTTAAGATCTTTAAGATTCTCTAAGTTATCCTTAAGATTAAGAGCTGATTTGTTTGATATGTATCTCCTAAGATCTCTGAAGTTAGATATTCCTTGTTTGATTATTCTAAATTGATAATTCCATATTTATCTAAATTGGATGTTTCCTTACTTATTAATATATTGTAATTATCTTTTAGAAAGGAATATCTCTTGTATTTTTTATCACTGATATGCATTGACAGGATGATCAAATCAGTGGTTAAGTTGGATTAAGATTTATGAAGATAAATATTTCGTGGTTGCCTATTCTGAATTAGTATCTTCATAATTATCTATTCCCATATCTAAGAATGTATTGTAATTATCTTTTCGCAATTGATATATTTCATATATCTTTCTATGTTGTTATCTTTAAGTGATAAAGATTGATGATGATTGAATCATGTGCTGAGGATTCCTTGCTGAAAATCCTTATAAATATTCGAGAGAATATTTACGGTTGTTCAGAACTCGGGAGGAGTTTCTCTACCTCACTGTCGCAAATTGTCACAGGTGTTTCACTGGAGTGTTACAATGGTTCATGTGGAACAGTTTCAGAACTCAGGGGGAGGTTGGCTTTGGGAGAAGCTTTTTCATCTTCAGAGGGATTCTAGAAGATGTTGCGATATTCTTGCTGTGAGTTTGTAAGGTAAAACTTTGAATAATGTAGTAATAGACTAGAGGGATTCTATTGTTCTATACTATACCTATTGTAATATTTTTATCTTAGTGGATTTTTCAGGTGGACTTAGCCTTGAGGATGTAGCCTAATATTGGATTTATTCCAATAGGGTGAACCTCGTTAAATCTTGGTGTTCATTTACTTTCTGCAAGTATTTACATATTTAACATATTACATATACTATTAATAGAATTGCTAGAAAAAGATGCTTTCAATTGGTATCAGAGACATACACTAACGAACTAGTGGAAGATCTTGGATTTAGAATCTCTTTGTGTAGCAATGAGTGGACTACTAGAAGAAGGATCGGTGAGTAGACCACCTCAACTGAACGAATCCAATTATTCATATTGGAACGCTCGGATGACAGCGTTCATCAAAGCGCTAGATGAACAGGCTTGGAGATCAATCAGAAAAGGATGGACTCTTCCAAAAGATGAGAAGGACCTTTTAAAGGATGAAGATACCCGGACAGAGGAAGAGGAAAGGGAAGCCAATTTTAATTCTAAAGCTCTTAATGCTATTATTAATGCTGTCGATGTTAATTAGTTTCGTTTGATTACTCAATGTATTTCAGCAAAGGAGGCCTAGACAACTTTACAAACAGCACATGAAGGCACATCAATTGTGCGACGATCCAAATTACAAATGATCAGTTCTCACTTTGAAAAATTACAGATGGCCGAAATTGAAACTATTGCTGATTTCCAAACAAAATTGAGTAACCTAGTAAATGAGTCATTCATTCTTGGAAAGCAAATGACTAAAGACACATTGGTACGCAAAACCCTGAGATCCCTTCCAGAACAGTTCGCTCACATTGATACAATCAGGTATGATGAGTTAATCTGCTCCTTACAAGCTTTCGAGATGAACTTAAAGCCAAATGGGAAAGACACAAGTATTGCTTTTCAAGCTGTTGATCCCAGTGATTCAGAAACTGACTATTCTGAAGATGTTCTGCAAGCAATGTCCCTGATCTCGTGAAATTTCAACGAAATGTACAGACAAATCAAAGGCAACCAAACCTTAGTAAAATCGGGAACATAAACAAAAATAAAAAATCTTTTGGTAAGCCTCACTTTGATTTAACTGATTCTAATATCAAGACTGACAAAGGAATACAGTGCAGGGAATGTGAAGGTTACAGTCATATTCAAGTTAAATGTGCAACTTATCTCAAAACACATAAGAAGTCTTTTATTACTACATGGAGTGATTGTGAACAAACTGACGAGGATGAGGAAAGAGCTGAACAAACCAATAATTTCGTTGCCCTACATGGTAAAGTTGATTCATCTAAAGATGACAATCCAGGTATGACAGATGTTGAACTAGATGAACAAATAGAGGTAAGACAATGCTTTCTAGAATTAACTGACATAGACAGTGACAGTGAACTCACTCCTGATGAAATGCTTGAAGCCTACGAGGAAATGTTCAAACAATGTATCAAGCTTAATAAACTAAATAGAGAATTAGAGGTTAAGGTAAAACACATATGTCTAAGAAAGAAAAATTTGAAACTAAAATTAGCCTTTTGATTGCAGATTGTGAAGCAAAGGAGTACAAATTTCAGAAACTGTCAAAGGAACATGACAATGCAATGAAAACTATGAGGATGATGAATGGTGGCACAGATGAACTGAATCAAATATTGGTAGAACAAAGACAGTCATATGATCATCGAGCTTTAGGCTACGATGAGAGTCATAACAATTTTCCACGACAAAATCTCAGAATAGAGAAATCTATGGTGATGAATTCACAATCACAAGGTATTGATATACAAAAGTTTATCACCAAAGGTGAGACTAAGGTATTTGTACCTACTTGTCACTACTGTTTTCTAAAAGGACATATTAGACCCAACTGTTTTAAGATGTTATATAGTTCTGTTTCTCACATGTCACCAACACAACATCAACAGGCTCGGAATCACAAGATTAAACAAATTTAGGTAAAGAAAAATAAGCATCACTGTTTAACAGGATTTATGTCTTTAGAAGTATTCTTTTCTGATTTATGGTTTTTTGATAGTGGTTGTTCTCGTCACATGACTAGTAGAAAGGAATATTTGAAAGATTATCATGAATGTAATCTTGGCCAAGTCATTTTTGGAGATGGTAAATAAGGACAAATCTTGGGAAAAGGAACTCTTGTGGTAAAAGGAATGCCTCATCTCCATAATGTGTTTTTAGTAGATGGTCT